>LPNX010454987.1:0-15467 GCA_001517045.1 Pseudotsuga menziesii
TCTTTCATAGCAAAGAATGTTTTTTTTGAATTTAGGGAGATTCCAAACTTTCTGCATTTTTTGAACATTCTCAAGAGGTGTGCGACGTGTTCTTCATTATATTTGGAAAAAATAGTGATATCGTCCATATAGATGACCATAATTTTGGTGGGTAATGGTCCTTCAAAGAAAATCTATTCAATTTCCTGAAGTTGATACATATTCTTATTTCCCTGTTCTTCTTCTTAACAGCGACCAAATTTTCCACCTAGCATGAGAATCTGAGGGCCATAATGATTTTGGCCTCAACTAACTTCTTAACCTTCTTTTCTATTAGGGGCAACAGTTTGGGATTCATCCTTCTCATATTCTATTTGAAATGCATCTCATCCTTCTTTATTAGTATGGTATGTTGGATTATGCTTGTATTATAATCCTTCAGGTCATTGTAGCTCCAAGAATACACATTTGAATATTCTGTCATCAGTGAGATGTGTTTTTCCTTTGCTTCTGATAAGAGGTTTGTTGATATCTTGAAGACCTTGGATTTATCTCCTATCACAATATTTACATCCTCAACATATTCACATCTTGGGACCAATTGAGGTTCTTTAGCCACATCATTAGGATCAAAATATTTTCTAAAGGAACTAGACCCCTGGGGATGGAGTTACCTTTTAGCTGCAAGATCTCCTTGCCACAGAGGTTGTTCACATATTCTTGTTGTTCATCAGCCTCCTATAACTATGGCTCCCAATATTCCTTAGTTTCACCACCATCAACATCTCCAGTAGGAGCAACATCCTCCTCTCAGGACATTTCTTTGGGAGCAACAGTCTGGATTTGCAAGGGTTCTTGAGTGGGAGCATCCTCCTCTAGAAGTTCATTTTATTCATCAACATTCAATCCATCAAACTCGTCAGTGAGAGTGAGGAACTTGTTTATTTGCTTGTCGTCTTCAAAGACTTCCCAGCTCTTCAAGTTATTTGGGACTGAGGCCCTCTACCTACCTTCGATTTCATATTTCCTGCCAGGGTACATAAGGACCTTGAAAGCCACTGCAGAAGTGGCCATGGAATCATCTATGCAATTTTTAATCTGGGGATCATATTAAAATTACATTCATCAAAGCAATCTATGAGGTCATGGGCAGCATTATTGTAACTTCGCATTCTGGGGTGACTGGCCTGATATTCACCTGTCATTTGTTTAATGACCAAATTAGAATATCCATGTATCAATATCCTCCTAACTTGAAAATCCTTCAGGATCTAAATGGCTAACATCATAGGCTCATTATCTGCCACACTGTTTGTACAATCCAAAGCCAGTTTGTAGGAGTAGTTTAAAGTTCTCCCTCCTAGGGGTCTCACCCAAAATCTAGCTCATGTCCCCTCTCTTCATGTTGCCCCATCAAAACTTACCTCCCATACTCCATCCAACTCCTCCTGAGTGGGTACAAAGGAAACATTCCAGGAACTACAGTTGTCTGTGTCTCCTCTTGTAAAGAAAATAATCAATCCCATATCAGTATCCAATGCATAGATGGGGTGGTTGTTTGGTCTTTCAGCACTGGTCACCATGCATGCTAGCTTTTTCTCATTAAAGAGACTTCTCTGCACTCCAAAGGCAGGGATGGTGGCATAGGAAATATCCATTTGAATAGTACCTTTAATTTTTGCTACCCAATATCTTGATAACAGCATCCCAAACATTGGAGGGATGTCAGCTACCACTACATTCATGAACAATATTTTAGCAAGGATTTGGGCCAAGGAGACGACTAGATATTTGATCATTCCTAGACACCTGACTTTGTTGGAATCAAAAGAGAAAATATATTTTTAGGGTTTGGTCACTTCCAATCCCATATCCTCCGTGATTATCCTGGGCATCAGATTGTGGGAGGCTCTTGAATCATAAATGGAATTATGTAAGATGGCATTTTGAATGTTCATACTGATATAAAAAGGGGGGTATCTTCCTTAGCGAACTCTTCTATACAAGTTCCAAAAAGGAAGGTGGGATTATCATCTTGGATATTTAGGGAGTCTGACATTGTCGAAACTTCACCTCAAGGATTCAACACTAGAATGGTATTAAGAATTTTTTAATAGCTCAGTGAGAGGGACATGTATTTTTATATTTGCAATTTCAACCTCTATACTGAAAGAGGTCTTCCCCTAATCTAACCCCCTTGGATTATCTTCTTTTTTCGCCTTCCCTTTGGGTTCTGCTACATCTGTGGAGTTGTCCATAGGGGATGGAATGAACTTTGGTTTTCTTGTAGAGGCCTTGTTTGTTGCCTCTTTATTTCTTGTAACATGACCATCTCTACTCCTTATACCGATATCTCTCTTCATCTCCATGATAGCAAGTTGATATCCTCTCTGAAAGTCCTCTGTTTCCCCAACATGAATATCCCCCCTTTCAAGACAAGCATTATCATTCTCTTATTTGGTCAGAATGGTGGAGGGTGAGTCAATGTATAGCTGATGGATTTCCTCCTTATCTTGATTCTCACCATCCTGATCCACATAATTTTCTTGAAATGGAGTTCTGACGGGCGAATAAGGAGGTTTTTCCTGGTCTCTTTTCCTATTTTAAAGAATTTGTGGCCTTCTAGCATTTTGGTCCCTGTTATGTTGCATTTGATTTTCCCTGGGAGGTGGTCTACCATCCATAGAGAGTCTCTCCATCATCCTTTCTATGGTTCTTAGCATTGTGTCTATTCTGGCCTCTTGTGAGCTAGAGGTAGAGGGTTGTTCAATTTATTTATCTTTTCTTCTCTCTCCTCTTTCTCCTTCCTCTCTTCTCCATTATCCCCCATATCTTCTCCATTCACCCTCCTCTCATATTTTCTCTCCTTCCTCCCTTATCCATTCTCCTCCATCTCTTCTCCGTTCACCCTCCTATTTTCTCCACTCTGCTTCCTCCCTTCTCCATTCTCCTTCATCCTTTTTCTTGTTTCTTGCAGTGGTCAGTTTTACCTCCACATATATCACATATTTCATCATAACTTCCAAGGAGGCTGATCTCCTTTCACTTAGCCACAAGGTAAACTCACTGTCGAAGGCTTCAACCTAATGTAGTTGGACAAAACCAATGGTAGGTTTGAACTGAGCAGGGATGTCATTGTACACCTTCATAAACCTGTCAGAAAACTCATGGAAATTTTCACTCTCCTTTCTCTTCATTGAATTGTATTGTTACAGATACAGTGTAGGTTTCTTCTTGTCTACCAATTTTTCCTTGAAGGCGTCTTCAAAGGCTTGATAGTTTAGGATGGAGTCGGCTCGGATATTTTTATACCATTTTCTTGCTTCTCTAGCCAGACTTTGAGAGAATAGTCTGACCTTGACATCATCGTGATCCACTTCCTCTAGGTCTATCCAATCTAAGAACAATCCCAATTGCTCCTCATCTTAATACCCTCTCTCCCCATTGAATTGTTTGATTCTTTGGGAGTATCCTAGAGGGAGGTCATGGAGAGTAGCAAGGAGTTGTAAAGGGGAAAATATGTTTTCCATCCTTGGAGGTATAACAAGGTTCACAAGGGGGATTAATATTGGTGTGAAAGAAATTTCTATGATGTGAGGAACTGCGGGAATGTGGGAAGTTGTGCAACAGGGAAATGAGTGTTGATTTTGCTTGGAAGCCATGCGAGACAGATATGAGGCAAAAAATTTCCTTATGACAGTGGGATTTAATAGGGATAACTTAGAGGTCAATGTTGGTCACTCTTGGTCAGGAAGGTGTTGGAAATCCTTTCCTAGAGGCTGTAAGGTCTGGGGTGACTAGGAAATGTAGGGAAAATGAAATGCAGAGGTATCATACACCACTTCAAAGAGGCTAGATCAGATTTTGTTCTAGGGAAAGCTATTCCAAACTCCTCATTACAATTCTCAGATATGTCATTAACAGAAACAGCACTTTTGGTAGGGAAGGAAAGAGTTCTGACTAACCTTTGCAGCCTATTGGCCCTTTGAGTCAGAATTTTTGTATCAAAAACCTCTTCAAAAGATTCTTCATTATAATTTCTCCTCTTGTTGGTTCTTCTGACCAGTATTTCCCAGTGGAGTCACCTTCAAAATTTGTGTGGAGTCGTCAAAGCATGTACAACCAATATGTGTCTATGATCGGCTGCTCAACCAGGTCTTAGAACTAGGACAATGTCGTTTTCCCAAGGAAATAATAGTGATTATTCCCCAACAACAGCGCCAAGATGTTAGCACACTATAATTTTCCTGTGGTTGTGGTAGAAAGTCATAGGGGTAACCATTTCAACCAATATTTAGACTGTATTCTAGCCAATACAACTAGAGAGGGATCTTTCTTTGTCACATATACATTTGACTTTAAAGAAGCATTCAGAAGGCTATATTTTAGGTAGGAACAAGATATTTACATATTTAAGAATGGTGAAACAGACAGACAAGAAATACAATTGGGAAATGGAGTCACAGCCTGAAAATATTCAAGGGGATTACAGGAACAATGAGGGGTGATTTTCCTACGAAATCTGTGGAAACATGGCTATTATGTTCAGTCAAATTATCTTGAAGTGTTGACAAATAGAAAGGAGGAAAGGGCCCAGTGAAAACCAGAGGCATCTGTCAATGGATGAATCTCTGGAAACACCTTTCATAGAAATATGATAGGGGACAGTAACGGAAACATAGCACCTATCAGTGGATGAGTTCTATCATATTCATTACCAACACATAGAAAATATGATTTATGATGGAAGGAGCACTATCAAAAACGAATTCCTTTCATATAACCTAGAAATGTATTAGCAGAAAACACATACATGAAAATGGAAATACATGAAACAAATTGATGAAACTCATAAAACTCAGAGCATACTTTTCATTAAATCTTCTAATAAAATAATAGGGCTACAAAACCCAAGCGCTAAGTCTTCTGAATGAAAATTTTCAACCCTTTCTTCCTCTTTCGAGGGTATATTTATAGAGTCCTGGACTCCTGAGACTATTGGGGAAAAGCATTAAACAAATTATAACATATATCCAACGATTTAATTGTCAACCCAGAGAGAGCATAAACTTGTGAGGTACAGACAAAATATATGCAGGGGCAGAGTATTTCTAGCCTATTCTACAATTGAAATGGAATCTAAGTTATGAAAATAGGAAATTATATGGAAGTAAATATAATTGCAGAAAACATGAAATTGCATAAATTAACTTGATAAAGAAAGACTAAAATTGCATGAAATAAACTGATATAAAGCAGTCAACATTAACTTGTGAGCTCATGATAAATCTATGCTATCAATTCATAAGAAATAAATCACTAAAAATATACACTAACAATTCATAAGAAAGGAACTCAAATTAACATAACAGAGAATAAGAGGATTTGCATTAAGAATCATATCCATTACATAACAATGAAAAATCCATTCTATGACTAACTCTAAACTATTCTCTACTTCCAAACCACTAGAGAGATCAGTAACCAAAATGAGGAGAGAGCCCTCCTATTTATATATGAATTCAAGATAACTAATCATAATTACATATCCACTATTCTCTCAACGTATCCCTCAAAATCCTCAACAAATCTAAACCTCATCCCTTCAAATCCTCAACAAATCTACAACTCATCTGTAACACCTCGGTTTTGACCCCGTTTGCATTGAATGTATATGATGTATATTTTGTAATTAATCATGGTGTGGAGCTATAGGAAAAATCTCCACCATGGATTATCATTTTATGTTCTGATGATTAAATCGGTGGCGATGGTATTGTGTGCTAGCCAGGCAGGTTACAATTTTAAATCATCATGTAAATATGCAATTAATTAAAAACCAATAACCAGCTATGTCAATACAACAATAATGATAGGGGGAATGATTTCCTAAGGATAATGGGGGGGTATATTCAAACCTTTGTAGCCAATGGGGAAAAGCCAAATGTCAAAGGGAGAACCCATCAAACTGTGAACAACCTTTCTTGTCTCATTCACCGAATCATTTATCACTGCCAGAAATTGGTTGGGTTGGTTATTGCATGGGATGGGCAAGGTATGACAACCCAAATTCGAATTGGAGAAGCCATCAGTTTTTGGGAAACGTGTTTTGACTCCTTTTGGGTTCTGATTGATTCGTTTTGGCCACTTTAAGGCCATAAACGAATCTGGAATTCAAATTTCTGCTAAAGGGGTTGTTTTAACCATCTGGAAATTCGTTTTGGCTCCCAAGTTGATTTTCATCAATCCCAAATCTAGAAATTGGTGTGTATGCCTTTGTTGTTTTGGTTGAACTATGTTTAGATTGAAAATGTGGTCTAATCCTGCTTGATAAACCTAGTGTGTGTAAGAGCCCCACAGACAGAGCTAGAGGGTTGGCTTTCTTCTTTACACCCCCTGAATAGCATTGGAAGGGAAGGCATAGCTCAAGGGACTATGTAGCAGAGAAGGGGATGATTCCTTCTATTGGGTGTGTGTGGATGTTTTATAAGTCATGCTAGTTTTAGTGTAGGTGTCCATAGCTCTTGGATTGAGCTCACTAGCTTAGCAGCCAACCTTTCCAACTCCCTATTAGCCTGATAAACCCAACTATGTTGGCTTGGCTGAGTTTTTGTATCCTTAGCTACATGTGAGCCTGCGAATGGTTTCCCTTATTCCTTGTGGAATCATGCCCAGCTTGGGGGTGGCAGTGTTGTTGAGCGATTGATGAGCACACTGGCCTATGGTTGGGTGCAACGTTGCAGCGACGTAGCTGGTTGCGGAACAAGCTTCTTCTAAGATAAGTATTCTTGTATTTAAATACTTGCAACTGTGTTTGTTTTATAAATCCATATGAACATGTTAAATGTTGTGAATGAATGAGATTACTTCCACTGTTTGATGATCATTTATCCATCTGTGTATGTTTAAGTTCAATGCATTTTATTTTATGTTCATGGGGCTAGATTACCTAGAATGTTAGTTGTTAGTTGCATCCTCTCCACCGAGTAGAGGGTTAGGGACGTGACAGATTGGTATTAGAGCTACTTGGTTACAGCTTTGGGCCTCTATAGGCCATGAAGAGAAGTTAGCAGAGGCTAGAAATCAACCTCTATGGGTGTTCATCCACAGCAATAGACATAGAAAAAAAAATTCAAAATTTTTTTGAGGATGAAAACCCGTTTAGGCGGCTCAGAAATCCAAAGATGAGCCGCTGAAGCGTCTGGGGTGGATGAAGGAGAGACGCAATATTGGCTATGTTATTTCCTCCTTATGGTGCAGCAAACAAAAATTAAGAAAAGAGCCGATATGTCAGCAAGAAAGTGAATTCGGAGCCGCTACACCAGACGAAAGTCAAAGATCTTTCCGCAACAGCAGAGAATTCGACAGTTTTCTCCTAGACGCGGTGAGTGGAATTTTAAGTTCAAGATGCAATAGAGCATGGAAATTTTGGTTTGAGTCGATGAACATTGGGTGAGTGGAGAACATTGGGTGAGTGGAGTCGACGAGCATCATGTTAGTTTTTCAACATTAAGCTAGCATTATTATGATCTTTAACTGAGAGAATAATAAGTACAGCAATCAAACACAAGAGACAATGAACACAGTGTTTTTCCTTGGGGAAACCATAAAGGAGAAAACGCTGCAACTTCCTCAAAGATAGAATCAGCACCAAAACAGTAAGTGATCTCTCGACAACAGTAATCTTCTTCTTATCTAGCCCCAGTGTCTTCTCCTTCCTCAATTATGCGCTACACTTGAGTGTGGATGAGTTGTGTGATAAATAGAGACTCCAGTTCTCTATTTATACTAATCCTAACATGACTAAAACCCTACCAGGGCAGACCTCTACTAGGAGAGTCTAATAACCCTAGTGCCCCAAAACTACGGGGACTTTAACCCTTATACAATCAGAGGGCTACCCACTATGACTTGACATGACTTGTTAACATTATTGATTCCCCCAATCGGAACATTGGGGCATGACAACATGACTCAATTACATTATAGATACATCCCGGAATAAACATCGGGTTACAATACATAGATGAATACATTCTGAAGTTACAAATACATCAACACTCCCTCTTAACTAGGAAGGTATTCTTTCGACACAATTTTCAGCACTGGTCTTCTTCTCTGTATCAACTGGATTATCTCGTCATCTGCATCTCAAGTCTTCTGAGTCTTCAAGTCATCTTCATCTTCATTCTTTGAATCTGGATCATCATGAGACATCATCACTGGATCTGTATCATCTCTCGATCTGGATCATCATGGGACATCATCACTGGATCTGGATCATCTCTTGATCTGGATCATCATAGGTCATCATCACTTGATCTGGATCATCACTGGTGGATCATCATCACTGGATATAGATCATCATTGGCTATCATAACTAGATCTCGATCATCACTGGTGCTATCTCATGATTCTTCTCATCACAGGAAGTTCTACAGAGCTACCCTTTTTTCATGCTGGTTGTAGGCCTAGCCTCCATGTAGGTCTTCTTCAGCACTTATATCTAACCTACTTGCCAGAAAGGCCCGTCCAACACTTATATCTAACCTACTCATCAAAAAGGCATGCCCAGCACTCACATCTGATCATATAGGAACCAATCCTATAATCACATCAGAAAGGCCCAGCACTCACATTCACGAACATGATAGGACATCACTATCATCTGTGAAAAGGCTTCAGCCCTTACATCTGACCTACTCATCAAAAAGGCACAGTACTCACATCCATCCAGGCTGGAACACATCCTACTCACAATGATGGAAGAGTTTTGTACTTCCATCCAAGCTGGAACACATCCTACTCACAATGATGGAATATTTCCTCACTTTCATCTAGGCAGGAACCACATCCTACTCACAATGATGGAAGAACTCTATTCTTCCACCCAAGCCTAAACCACATCCTTCTCATAATGATGAAAGACTCTCATCCAGGCTAGAACACATCCCGCTCACAATGATGAAAGATTTTTGCACTTACATTCATCCAGGCGGGAACACATCCTACTCACAGTGATGAAAATGCTTTGCACTTACATCCATCCAGGAGGGAACACATCCTGCTCACAGTGATGGAAGGGCTTGCACTCACATCTGATCTTGTAGGAACCAATCCTATAGTCATATCAGAATGGTCCCTAGTCCTCCTTACCTGAGCTACCTAGTAACTGATCAGGTGCCTCCATTCTCCTAGAGAATGGCAGTTTCCCTTACATCCGACCTGCTCGTCGGAATGGCCAACACTCACATCTGACATGGAAGGAACTTAATCCTTTAGACATGACAGAATGGTTCAACCCTTACATCTGATCAAGTGGGAACACATCCCTCTATCACATCAGAATGGCTACTCAGTCCTAGACTGAGTGTTCCTGGTACCTCACCAAGTAGCTCCATTCAAAGAATGGCAATTTCCCTTACATCTGTCCTACTCGACAGAATGGCCAGCACTCATATCTAACATGGAAGGAAGCAATCCTCTCACCATGATAGAATGGTTCAACCCTTATATGTGACCTACTCATCAGAATGGCTACTGATCTCAGCACTCATATCTGACATGGAAGGAACCAATCCTCTCACCATGACAAAATGGCTCAGCCCTTACATCTGACCATGGAAGGAATCAATCATCTCACCATGTCAGAATGGCTATGGGACTCATCACTTTCCCTTGGAGGAAATCTCGCTCTGGAGAACACCAAGCTTCTCCCTGAAGTACTCAAACTTCACCCTAGCCAATGGATTTGTCAATACATCAGCTATCTATTCCTCTGTCGCAACATACTGGAGCTTCACTGCTCCCCTCTACACCATATCCCTGATATAGTGGTACTTGATCTCGATATGCTTCAAATTGTCATGGAACACTAGATTCTCTGACAACTTCACACAAATCTAGTTGTCACAATGTATACAAGTAGCATCCAATTGGAGATCAAATAAATCAGATAGTAGCTTCTGTAGCCATACTACCTCACAACTAGTTAAACAAGCTGCAACATACTTTGCTTCAGCTGTACTCAGTGCCACACAGGATTTCTTTTTTCTAAACCAAGAGATCACACTTGATCCCATACTGAAGCAACACCCTGAAGTGCTCTTCCTATCGATGGCACTGCTTGCCCAATATGAATAAACATAACCCTCTAGGTTAATCTTCTGATTTGAAACGTACTTGAGCCCATAATCAAATGTACCCCTCAGGTACCTCAGAACATGCTTTGCAACAATTAAGTGAACATTTCTTGAATTTGTCAAGAACTGGCTCAAGGTGTTCACAGCAAAGCAAATGTCTGGTCTCATGTTGATCAAGCACATCAATGACCCAATCATCTGACGATACATCGTAGCATCAACCGTCTCTGATGAAGCATCACTCAATAGCTTCAGGTTTGATTCCATAGGTGTGGCCATAGCCTTGCAATCCATCATCCCAAACCTCTTCAGGATCTCTTCTGCATACTTCCCTTGTCCAAGGAAGATTCCATCTGTACTCTGCCACACCTTCATAGAAAGTAATGCATCATCCCCAAGTCCTTCATTTTGAACTCAGCAGTAAGCTTTCTCTTCATATCAGCAATCAACCCATCCGTACCTGTCACAAATAGATCATCTACATACAGTAGAAGCATCACTGGGTTGCCATCCTCAACCTTGTAGTAAAGGTTGGAATCTGCTTTACTCTTGGTAAATCCCAAACTGGATAGAAAGCTGTCAATTCTGCTGTACCAGGTCCTGGGTACCTATTTCAAATCGTACAGGGCTTTCTTCAATATGCACACATGAGACTCCCTGTCATGTGTCTCAAAGCGGAGTGGCTGTTCTACACACTTCCTCTTCCACTACACCAATCAAGAAAGCAGTCTTGGCATCCATCTAATGTATCTTCCATTTCATCACTATAGCCAAAGCAAGTACTGATCTGATGGAAGTGTATCTGGCTACAGGTGCAAAGGTTTCTTCATAGTCTATTCCTTCCTTCTGAGAGAAACCTCGAGCTACAAATCTTTCCTTGTATTTTTCAATGCTACCAGCTGCAGCAATGCTTGATCTTGTAGATCCATTTGGAAGTTACAACTAACTTCCCTTTTAGTCTTGGGAAAACATCCCAAACATCATTCTTCATGATCGATTGGTATTCTTCGATCATAGCATCCTTCCATTCTTTCCGTTTTGCTGCTTCTTCATAACTGGAAGGTTCTTTATCAATGAAATAACATAGTAAGGCTACATACCTAGAGCAAGATCTGGTCCTCTTTCTTTCTCTGTGATTCTCCTCTGGAGCTCCATATCTTTCTGCACCTTGGATAAGTTCTCGTACCCAAGAAGGTTTCCTCTTATGAGGATTCTTCTCCAGAGGTGGATCTACAGGTCTTTGTGGTTCTTCAAATTCTCTATCTTATTCTTGAGCTTCTTCATTCATGGTTGTATCATGAATTCTGGGTGCTTCTACTTCTTCATCTTTAGGTTCTTCAGCAGGTCTTTTTCTAGATTTGTTGTAGGTTGTGTCTTCATCAAAAGTAACATCCCTGCTTATTTCAATCTTCGTGTATCCTAGGAAATATATTCTGTAAGCCTTCAAGCTTTCAGAGTATCCCACAAATACACCCTTCTTTCCTGAAGGATCTAATTTTGTTCTCTTCTCTTCTGGAATGTGTATGTATACAGGGCAGCCAAATATTCTGAGATGGCTGACTTTTGGTTTCTTGCCGAAGAAGACTTCTCTAGGAGTCTTGTTCTTGAGTACTCTATGAGGAGTACGGTTTTGTACATACACCGTTGTTCTGGAAGCTTCCACCCAAAGATGCATAGGAAGATCTTGATCATGAAGCATGGCTCTTGCAACTTCCATGATAATTCTATTCTTTCATTCCACAATCCCATTCTATTGTGGATTATAAGGAGTGGACAACTCCCTCTTAATCCTTGATTCTTTGCATAGCTCTTTGAATTCATTCAAAGTGAATTCTCTGCCATTATCTGATCGAAAGGTCTTGATGATCTTTTCAGTATGGTTTTCAATCAAGGCTTTGAATTCCTTGAACTTACTGAATACTTCGTCTTTGTTCTTCATGAAGTAAACCCATGTCTTCCTAGAAAAATCATCAATAAAAGAAACATAGTATGCATACCCGCTTAGTGAGTTTGGTGACATTGGACCGCATACATTGGAGTGGATGATTTCTAGTATGCCTTTGGCTTTGATTTCACTGTTGGGAAATGTCTTCTTTGTATTCTTTCCTTTCACACATCCTTTGTAGATCCCATCATGTTTTGTTTGGAATTCTGGAAGACCTTCAACAGCTTTGCTTTCAATAGGTAGTGCTCTGTAATGCACATGTGCAAGCATTCTATGCCAGAGCTCATTTGGCTCTACTGTGTCATGGACCAAGGCTTGTTCTGGATGGCCCTTCAATTTGTACAATCCTCCTTCTTGTTCTCCAATCACCACTGCATCATTGATAGTCTTACCTCTTGGCCACATGATGACTTGACCATCTATGAATGCAACCCTCATTCCTTTTGCATCCAATGCTGATATGGAGAGAAGGTTCTTCTTGAGTCCTGACACAAACAATACTTCTTTCATTGTTAGAGACTTACCAGAGTCTAGTTTATATGAAGATTCCCCACTACCTTTTATTGGATATTGGTAGTCATCTCCTAGCTTCACCTTGTGAGGTGATTCATGTTCTGACAGTCTTACAAAGGATTCCTTGAATCCAGTGAAGCCCCATTGTCTATAAGCCAATCATCACTACCATGAGTAATGTTACCTGTGAGAGCGGAGATCAAAACATATTCATCCTCGCTTGAAGAATCTTCACTTTCATATCTGGATCTCTTCTTGGATGGTTTATCATCCTCTGCAGCATGAGCATGATGTCTTCTTTTGTTCCCCATCTTCTTATGAGAGTGTTTCTTGTTCTTAGGACAGTATTTTGCAAAGTGCCCTATCTCATCACATGTATAACATATTATTCTAGATGGGTCCTTTCTATTGTTATCTCTATGATGAGGATTCTTACCTTTGAAGTGATGATTTTTTCTTCTGCCTCTCTTGGAGTGAACTATGAGAGCTTGATCTTCACTTCCCATCTTCTCTTCTTGAGTTTCTATATGAGCTTCTTCTTGAGAGAACTCTTCCCATAGTCTGCTGAACTTGACTAGCTTCTTTCTAGCACAAATTCCTTGGATGAAAGAATCCCATGACATAGGAAGGCCATTCAAAGTAGTGATCACAATCTCTGCATTTTCCACTTCTTCATCAACAACTTCTAATTGTTCCTTGATCTGAGAAACCCTTGTGAAGTAGGAATGGATATTCTCTACATTCTGAATCTTCACATTCTTTAGTTGATTCCTCAGAGTCATCTTCCATTTTATGTTCTTCCCTTCAAACAATTTGGTTAGGGCATCAAACATAGATTTAGGTGTCTTGAGAGAGGACACCTGTGGGATAAGGTGATCCTTGATAGAATCAACAATGATCATTTTTTCCATAACCATATTCTTCTTATGTAAGGCCTTAGCCTCATCTCCCTCTGGAACTAGAACATCCTCATGGATGTAGGAGTCTAACTCATTTTCTTCCAGGACCAAGGAGATCCTATACTTCTAGGCTCAAAAGTTATCAGCTCCCTCAAGCTTTTCATCAAGCTTGGTATGATGAGACATCTTAACAGAGAACCTCAAATGGAAATACAAATGATTTTATATCTTACAAGGTTCAAGATGTCAGATCTAAAACTTGAGCTAAAATCCTGCAGAGCTGGTTCAGGAGCAGATTAGGGTTTTGCTTTTCCATAGTTTTATCCACCCAAATGCCTTGAAATTTGTCCCTAACTTCGATTTTGGGGAGGATATCAATCTAGGCCTGGGCTCACTTAAAAATTACTGTAACACCCCGGTTTTGATCCCGTTGCATTAGATGTATATGATGTATATATTGTAAATAATCATGGTGCAGAGCTAAAGGCCAAGGCCCCACCATTGATTGGTTATGCTAAGTTTCAGATTTAAATTGTCACCGATGGTATATCGGGGCATGCGGAATACATATTGAGTTTTTTCATCATGTAAATATGCATATTTAATTAAATAACCCAACCAGCTATGTTCACGAAAACTAAATTGAGAAGGGGAATGATTTTCACAAGGATAAGGGTGGGGGATGTCAAACCTTGGGCAATAGGGGAAAAATCCATGTGTCATCTTCCCTTGTCTTATCCAACTGCCACCATTAAAAACTATTGCTATTAGCTAAGGCATTTATGGCTGGGAGTGGTGTGTGGTAGGACTGTCAGTCCTTGCCCACATGCACACTCCACCAGCATGGTTGACTTCACAATGGCAAGCAAAAACCATCACCATCACTCCAGCTGTTCTCCAGTCTCTCGACACCAGTGCTGGAACACTCACGAACTCTCCACTATGCATTCGAGTCATGATTGTATATTCATTCCTCATGATAGTCTAATTGTTCCCACGCATAGGCTTCTTTCCTATTTTTGTCTCACGCAGGCAGAAGAGAGGAGTCATCTCCACTGTCATTCACATTTTGCATCACAGAGGAACTTGGTGCGTTTCAGTCTGTAATTAGGCTTGGGTGTAAATCTTCTCTCACGCTCTGTGTCCTATGTTGTTGTTACTCACGCAAGAAGCTGGGAGTTGTTCGGTCACTGTCACCCATGATTTTCCTGTGGAAAGCCATTTTACGCTCAGGAACTGTGTGTAAGTTTTCCTTGCTGATTTGTGGCTTGTGCATATGTTTTTCCCTCTATATTTTGGGGTCTGGTGCAAGTTTCTCTCACGGACAGGCTGGGAGACTGTATTCCTCCCCAGCATGGTCTAGGTAAGTTTTCCCAGTGACTTTGTTGTCCAGGATGGACTGTTTTTTCCCCATGTTGTGAGTTGTGTTGACTGATACATTTTGGGACTGTGTAACTCGCTTGGGAGTCGTTTTGGCCATGATAGGGCCAAGAACGAATCAGGAGTCATTTTCCCTATTTAAGCTGTGTTAGCTGATTAATTGCATGTGTGTAATGGTTGGTCTTCGGACTGTGTTGGGAGTAGGGATGGGGGATTGGTTTGCTTGATAAACCTGGTGTGTTTGGAAACCACACAAACAGATCTAGAGGGCTGGCTTTCTTCTCCACAACCCCTGAATAGCACTGGAAGGGAATGCAGGGCTTGAGGGACTATGTAGCAGAGAAGGGACTAATTCCTTGTGTTGGGTGTGTGTGGGTGTCTTAGAAGCCAGGCTAGTTCTGGTGTAGGTGTTCCTAGCTCTGTAATTGGCTCACTAGATTAGCATTTAGCCTTTCCCAGCTCCTTGATGGCCTGATAAACCTGACCATGTTGGCTTGGTTGTCTTGTTAATGGCCTGATAAACCCAACTATGTTGGATTGGCTGTGTTTTGTGTACCCTTGGCTATGTGTAAGCCTGCTTGTTCCTTATTCCTTGGAGAATCATGCCCA
>LPNX010455008.1:0-23615 GCA_001517045.1 Pseudotsuga menziesii
ATCAAATATGTTTTTAAAAGTGTGAGAGTGTTCTGGAGCCTCAACCTTTTTTAATTCTATGGTATAGAAATGTATAGTTAAAACTATATCATAACTAAAAAAATTTTGTTTGTACCTATAAATGCCCTTAGTGATGTTATACTTGAACTTGGAGTTCTTTATGGCAATTTCCAAAGCTTGGTGGACATCTTTAAATGACCAAAGGTCTTCTAATAGAACTATAGTAAATTCTGTCAACCCATTTTTGTCGATAAAAAATAGAAACAATTCAATATAATAAGCCATGTGGAATGATTCTTCTTTCAAAGCAAGTGCATCTAGAACAACAAGGTCGGTATATAGTACTGGCTCAACCAGAGAAGGGAAAGAGTGCAAAAGTGTTGAGAGAATATTAGGGCCCCCAAACTGGCACCCAAATTCAAAGTTGTCATCTTGTTGAACATTTGTTGATCCACTTATTAATCTGTTGAGTACTTCACATGCTTGCTGATAAAAGGACTCTATTTTTGTTTTCCGTGATCCTTTTACATAAGTAGACCCTTCAACAGTTGTACAGAAATTGGCAAATATGATATCATTTATTTCATAATGCTCAAGAATGTTGGATGTGGTTAAAGCCTTATCATTCAATTTGTTATCGTGACTTTGACAGTATTGAACCATTGCATCCAAGATTGTTCTTTTTGTTTTCAATTTAGAACAATAATATTTTTACTTTATGGCATCAGTTGGATGGTTCGATGGAATAGAAAACCAAACGGTTCCATCCAATATCTTATCTGCTATAGAGCCAATTTCTTCAATGGTTAATCCTTGAAGGGGGCGAAAAGAAGTAGCTGTCAAAGTATTTAGATGATTTATCTTGTACTTTTGAGAACCATGTTGGCTCGGAGAACAGTCCAATGTACCTAATTGGTAACAATTAAAAACAGTGTCCCATTTATCTCAAACAAGTTGTTCAAGATATAAAAGAATTTTTTTATCAGCAAAATTTGAAAGTGGACAATCAAAGAAGGAGCACAACATTTCATTGTCAACCTGTTAAAAATAACAAACATAAACTAATAAGAATTCAATGTATATATGAAAATATGAATAATATTTTGAAATTAAATAAGTCAATATATAATAATAAAAATCCATTATTAAAATAGTTTAGGTGCAAAAATAATTAAAATTACATACCTTGTCATTCGATGTCTTAGAATTTCCAATCCTCCTTTTCTTTAATTTGTCATTATCAATTAAGAACTGTTGTGCAGAGTGCACACAATCAATGAAAGGAGTTTTGAACAAGACATTATTTGCAGAATTTAATTGACAGCAAATGCGAATCACAACACTGGGATCAATTGATGGATCCAAGAATCGAGCAGAATGTTCTTTATACTTTTTTTTTTGCCTCCGCAGATACACTATACTTGGGATTTGTTATAATTTCTTGGCGGCTTGAGTGGTATGTTGGCCATAAACTATCCAAAAGTTGACATTTATAGCATTTATATCTGTCTCATTTACAATTTTCACATGGTTTACTAGTGGATCAGGCTCATTTTTATCAAATGGAATCAAGAGAGCATCGGGCAATGATGTTTGAAATTTTTCTAAAAAAGATTTCACCAACACCTGAACATTTGCATCATCTCGTGATCTCAATTTAAACACTTTTGGTGCTTCTATGCATCTTTGAACATCCACCTTTCTGTTGAAGGAGCTTGAAAATAAATAACATTCCTTGAAGGATTCATGAATTTCATCACAATTATCTGCTAGTTTCACTGTATCAGTTTCCATTTTCTCAGTTTTTTTAAATTCTATAGTAGGTGTGAAACCACTTGATGCAATGTTTTCTTCCAAATATTTTAAATATATTCTCCTTAAAGCATGAATATGAGCATCAATTATATCTTCTGGTATTGTATGAGGTAATTTACCTCTTTGATGCAAATAAAGAAGCACAGATGATGTTTTCATCTTTTTGACATTGTGATATTTTAGAACTTTTGTGATACATTCTAAAAGATATATGCAACTCTTTAACCCCGATTTATTGAAGCTTTCATAACTATTCAACTTAAACATTAACTCTTTCATTGTGTTTGGCGGATCTTTACTTGAAGCTTCAATTAAATCTGGTCTAAATTTTGTGTACTCCACTGGACAAGAGACTAATTTTACTTCTTGTCCATTGATAGCCTCCACTTGAAAGACAATGTCAGTCTCACCATGAGCATAACAATTAACAACTATCCCTAATATAATTGGATCTTTTTCACCTATGGATCCAAACAGACACATATCAGGGAACATATTTGGAGGACATTCTATCTAAACATACCAATGCCCCACAAACTCATATTCATTGGATGTATTATAATTTCTAATCATTTGAAAAGTAGAAGTATAAATTGGTGCATTCATAATATTTTGACTTGAATGAAGTCTTTCTCGTTGCATGATTGATGGATGTGGCATTTCACTTGCTTTTGAACTGAGCAATTATGAAAACGAGAATAAGAAATTATTAGCATAAATCAAAATGAAATTATAATTATAAATATCGTCATTTAATATTCTATTAAAATTTGAAAATATCATATAGTCTAACAATACTAAATTAGAATAAATAAGATATAAAACTACCATACCAACTTGAGTAGGCTTTGATTGTGTACTACTTGCTTTTCATTTTTTCTTAGATGCTTTAATTGTAGTTTCATTTGCATCAAATTCAATAGTATCTGAAAACAATAGTAGAAAAAATTGTTTGCAATGGTTAAAAAAAACATGAAATATCAAACATTAATAATCTACCATATAATATATCATTTTAATTCACATGCAAAAGAACAAAGAATTTTTCATTCACATGTAGAAGAACAACGAAGTTTATGTGCTATGGAAGTTTACTACCCACATAATGATATATCGAAGTTCATCTAGTGTGAAATTGCATACTAGAATATAGTATAATTATTTGTAAATAACTAAATTTGAAAATGCCATACCAACTGTTGGAGACTTTTGTAGTGTCATATTTGTATTCTTTCTTTTCGTTGATGATTTCTTTGAAATTTCATTTGCATCATGGTTCTTAGCATCTGAAAACATTTGTAGAAAATATTACGGTAGTTTCAAAAACAATTAAAAGCATCAATTAAAGAGTAATATGAAAACATATTTTCTAACATCTCAATTCATACATATGAAGAAGATAAATAACTCTAACCTTTTGAAGTCGCTTCTTTTGCAATTTTACTCGCATCAAACTCCATTATTTCTGGAAAAAAACGAAAAAAACTATTACCACAATTTCAAATTATTGAAAAAAACATGAATTCAAAAATATTATAAATGCACGCATAATTCTATTTGTAAGTATATGTACAAAAACAATTGTGGAGGTCATTATAATAGCTAATCATGATGATCATTAAATGGCTCATGATAATAGCTAATCATAGTGTTAGCTTACATAAGGTAATTTTTCATCCATCATAACCACATTATGATCAAATACATTGCACCATTATGGAAATTTATTTCGAGTTAGTTTACCTTATAAGAAAATTGCATGGCGAATGAAAGTTAATATGTGTTAGCTTTCTTATGGTAGTTTTCCATCTAGCACAACCACATTGTCATCAAATAAGAGATTCTATCTGAACATACATGTCAAATTGTTAGAGTGAAAGATAACTCCATGATATTTGCTTTCACTCATCATGCCAAGTTGTTAGAGTGAAAGCTAACTCCATGACCATGACAAAACTTAAGTTGGAGTTAGCTTTCGCTCTAAGAACTTGGCATGATGAGTGAAAGAAAATGTGTGTTATTTTTCATAAGGTAGTTTCTATTTAACACAACCACAACGTCATCAATCACATTGCATCATGATGGATATCTAGATGGAGTTAGTTTTCATTCTTCAAACAATACACAATGTGTGTTAGGTTTCATAGGGTAGTTTTCCATCTAGCACAACCACATTGTCATAAATCACATTGCACCATGATGGAAATCTAGCTGGGGTTATATTTCGTTATTAAACCATTGCACGATAAGTGAAATTTAATGTGTGTTATCTTTCATAAGGTAGTTTTCAATATAACACAACCACATTGTCATCAGTCACATTGCACCATGATGAAAATCTAGCTGGAGTTAGGTTTCGTTCCTAAAAAATTGCATGGTGAGTGAAAGCTAATGTGTGTTAGTTTTCATAAAGTATTTTTCCATCTAAAACAGACACATTTTCATCAAATAAATTACACCATGATGAAAATCTAGCTAGAGTCAGTTTTCCTTCTAACAACATGGCACGATAAGTAAAAGCCATGTGAACTCATTACACCATGATTAAAATCTAGCTGGAGTTAGTTTTCCTTCTAACTACATGTCATGATAAGTGAAAGTTAATGTGTGTTACCTTCGTAAGGTAGTTTTCTATCTAAGAAGATGGCACAATGAGTAAAAGCTTATGTGTGTTGGCTCATTTCACCATTATGAAAATCTAACTAGGGATAGCTTTCCTTTTAACTACATGGCACGATGAGTAAAAGATTATGTGTGTTAGTTCATTGCACCATGATGAAAATATAGCTGGAGTCAGTTTCCTACTAACATGGCATCATGAGTGGAAGCTAATGTGAGTTAGCTTTTGTAAGATAGTTTTCCATCTAAAAAAACCACATCGTCATCAATCACATTGCACCGTGATGGAAATCTGGCTTGAGTTAGCTTTAATATTTAAATCATTGCACTGTGAGTGAAATATAATGTGTTTAAGCCTTCATCGGGTATTTTTCCATCTAGCACGACCACATTGTCATCAATCACAATGTACCATGATGGAAATATAGCTGGAGTTAACTTTTCTTCTAACTACATGGGACAATGAGTGAAATCTAATGTGCGTTAGCTTTCATAAGGTAGTTTTCCATCTAACACAACCATGTCGTCATCGATCACATTGCACCGTGATGGAAATCTAGCTAGAGTTAGATTCCGTCCTTAAATCATTGCACGGTAAGTGACATCTAATGTGTGTTAGTATTGATAATGTAGTTTTACATCTTGCACAACCAGATTGTCATCAATCACAATGCACCATGATGAAAATCCAGCTTGAGTTAGCTTTCATTCTTAAAACATTGCACAATGAGTAAAACTAATGTATGCTAGCTTTCATAGGGTAATTTTCCATCTAACATGGCCACATTGTTATCAAATACATTACACCGTGATGGAAATCTAGCTTGAGTTAGCTTTCCTTCTAACAACATGGCACTATAAGGGAAATCTTATGTGTGTTAGCTCATTACACCATGATGGAAATCTAGCTGGAGTTAGCTTTTATTTTAACAACATGGCACGATTAGTGAAAACTAATGTGTGTCCACTTTCATAAGGGAGTTTTCTATGTAATAAAACCACATTGTCATCAACGACATTGCTTCGTTTTGGAAATCTATCTGCAGTTAGATTTCCAAAAAAACCACATCGTCATCAATCACATTGCACCACAATGGAAATCTAGCTGGAGTTAGCTTTAATATTTAAATCATTGCACGGTGAGTGAAATCTAATGTGTGCAAGCCTTCATCGGGTATTTTTCATTTAACACAACCACATTGTCATCAATCACAATGTACCATGATGGAAATCTAACTAGAGTTAACTTTTCTTCTAACTACATGGGACAATGAGTGAAATATAATGTGTGTTAGCTTTCATAAGGTAGTTTTTCATTTAACACAACCACATCATCATCGATCACATTGCACCGTGATGGAAATCTAGCTAGATTTAGATTTCATCCTTAAATCATTGCACAGTAAGTGATATCTAATGTGTGTTAGTATTCATAATGTAGTTTTACATCTGGCACAACCATATTGTCATCAATCACAATGCACCATGATGAAAATATAGCTTGAGTTAGCTTTCATTCTTAAAACATTGCACAATGAGTAAAACTAATGTATACTAGCTTTCATAAGGTAGTTTTCCATCTAACATGGCCACATTGTTATCAAATACATTACACCGTGATGGAAATCTAGCTTGAGTTAGCTTTCCTTCTATCAACATGGGACTATAACGGAAATCTTATGTGTGTTAGCTCATTACACCATGATGAAAATATAGCTGGAGTTAGCTATTATTTTAACAACATGGCATGATTAGTGAAAACTAATGTGTGTTTGCTTTCATAAGGGAGTTTTCTATGTAATAAAACCACATTGTCATCAAGGACATTGTGTCGTTTTGGAAATCTAGCTGGAGTTAGATTTCCAAAAAAACCACATCATCATCAATCACATTGCACTGTGATGGAAATCTAGCTGGAGTTAGCTTTAATATTTAAATCATTGCACGATGAGTGAAATCTAATGTGTGTAATCCTTCATCGGGTATTTTTCCATCTAGCACGACCACATTGTCATCAATAACAATGTACCATGATGGAAATCTAGCTGGAGTTAACTTTTATTCTAACTACATGGGTCAATGAGTGAAATCTAATGCGCGTTAGCTTTCATAAGGTAGTTTTCCATCTAACACAACCACATCGTCATCAATCACATTGCACCGTGATGAAAATCTAGCTAGAGTTAGATTTCGTCCTTAAATCATTGCACGGTAAGTGACATATAATGTATGTTAGTATTCATTATGTTGTTTTACATCTGGCACAACCATATTGTCATCAATCACAATGCACTATGATGAAAATCTAGCTTGCGTTAGCTTTCTTTCTTAAAACATTGCACGAGTAAAACTAATGTATGCTAGCTTTCATAAGGTAGTTTTCCATCTAACACGGCCACATTGTTATCAAATACATTACACTGTGATGGAAATCTAGCTTGAGTTAGCTTTCCTTCTAACAACATGGCACTATAAGGGAAAGCTTATGTGTGTTAGCTCATTACACCATGATGAAAATCTAGCTGGAGTTAGCTTTTATTTTAACAACATGGCACGATTAGTGAAACCTAATGTGTGTTTTCTTCATAAGGGAGTTTTCTATGTAATAAAACCACATTGTCATCAAGGACATTGCGTCGTTTTGGAAATCTAGCTGGAGTTAGATTTCATCATTAAATAGTTGCATGGTGAGGGAAATCTATTGTGTAATATTTCATAGTGTAGTTTTTCATCTAGCACAACCACATTGTCATCAATCACAATGCACCATGATGGAAATCTAGTTGGAGTTAAATTTTGTTCTTAAAACATTGCACAGTGAGTAAACCTAATGTCTGTTAGCTTTTATAAGGTAGTTTCCATCTAACACAACCACATTGTCATCAAATAAAGTACACCATGATGGAAATCTAGCTAGAGTTAGCTTTCCTTTTAACAACATGGCACTATAAGGGAAAGCTTATGTGTGTTAGCTCATTACACCATGATAGAAATCTAGCTGGAGTTAGCTTTCATTTTAACAATAGGGCACAATGAGCTAGAATTCCAATTGTTGCCTCTTATCTGGCAACCTCTGTTTTCCCATAACACATTATTCAGGGAGTCATCCAATGCCTTAAAGGAAAACAAATTTTTAAAATTTAATTAGCAATCTCTTTTGGGAGATTTTTTCTCTTAGTCCTCCTATTTGTAGCATTTAATATCAAATATCAATTGTTTTTCAGGTACCTTATTAGTGAGGGGGACTTGTTAAACAATTTTTAATCCTTGGTGATGGGCCAGTGTTTGAACCTGCAATAATATCATGAATTCAACGTACATGAGCTCAAGTGTCCTTACCTATACATTACCCATTTGTTGGACTACCTTTCTATTGTTGCAGCAACTACTAGCTTCCTGAAACTCATGAAGAGTTGAAATTTGGTCCAAAGGGCACAAAGCTGGATTCCCACATAGATACTGGGACTATTAAACTAACTTCTGACACTAATAATTTGTCAGGAATATATTCAACTTATAAACCTCCACAATCTGGTGTGCCTATGGCTTTCAACAGTCCTCACAAACTAAATTCCAACTCAGCAATACCAGAAGGATCATATGGCCACTCAATTAATTTACATCAGTAGCCAAACACGTCAGTTTTAGTGGCAGTTGTATCATAATCAAATGCTACTTCTGTGAGGTTTGATCTTGTGCATACATCTTCAGGTCAAAATTTTCCAACTATGGCACAGTCTGGTGGAACATTGGATCTATCAAACCTTTCACTTGGGCTGAAGAAACTAGCCACATTTCATTGGAGGCTCTACAAATGAAATAGTAATGGTAGCAGGTCATTATTTTTAAGACCGATTTTGATTGTATGGTCACTATCTTTCTTGTTGGAGGTGTGCCTGCCAGTGCCTTAGACGTGGTATTCTCCTTATATTTCATTTTCTATCCTGACACATGCCCAAAAATTGTCATGTGTTTTAGGACACATTAAAACTCATGCCTGACATTTGTCAGGTCATGTCACATGCCCAACCCGTTGGACACGGACACGGAGGCCTATACGGCTGTGTCATGTTTCATAGCTTTTTATGCATTTCGAATAAAATTGTATCTTGCTGGAGCCGACCAATCATGTTAGCTTTCTACCTCTAGAATTAAATGAAACACAATTGAACCCCTTGAAAGGAACCTAACTGAATCATATAAATTACTTAACAATAATGTCCTAAATTCAAATAATCTTTTTCAGTACCTTGTAGCCTGAGTTGGAAAGAAAGAGACATGAAAAATAAAAGACATGACCTGCAACTAGGATTTATGTATGTTGTGGTTTCTAGAATATCCATAATATGGTGTTGTATTCATTTGGACATTTGTTTTGGCTCCTGTAGAATCTTTGTTTTGGCTTTCAACAATCCTCACAAACTAAATTCCAACTCAGCAATACCAGCAGGATCATATGGCCACTCAATTAATTTACATCAGTAGCCAAACACGTTAGTTTTAGTGGTAGGTGTATCATCATCAAATGCTACTTCTGTGAGGTCTGATCTTGTGCATACATCTTCGGGTCAAAATTTTCCAACTATGGCACAGTCTGGTGGAACATTGGATCTATCAAACCTTTCACTCGGGCTAAAGAAACTAGCCTCGTTTCATTGGAGGCTCTGCAAATGAAATAGTAATGGTAGCATGTCATTATTTTTAAGACCGTTTTTTATTGTATGGTCATTATCTTGCTTGTTGGAGGTGTGCCTGCTAGTTCCTTAGAAGTGGTATTCTCCTTATCTTTCATTTTCTATCCTGACACGTGCCCAAAACATGTCATGCATTTTAGGACACATTAAAACTCATGTTCGACATTTGTCAGGTCATGTCACATGCCCGACCCGTTGGACACGGACAGGGAGGCCTATATCGTTGTGTCATGTTTCATACCTTTTTATGCATTTCGAATAAAATTGTATCTTACTGGAGCCGACCAATCATCTTAGCTTTCTACCTCTATAATTAAATGAAACACAATTGAACCCCTTGAAAGGAACCTAACTGACTCATATAAATTACTTAACAATAATGTCCTAAATTCAAATAATCTTTTTCAGTACCTTGTAGCCTGAGCTGAAAAGAAAGAGACATGAAAAATAAAAGACGTGACCTACAACTAGGATTTATGTATGTTGTGGTTTCTAGAATATCCATAATAGGGTGTTGTATTCATTTGGACATTTGTTTTGGCTCCTATAGAATCTTTGTTTTGGCTTTCAATAGTCCTCACAAACTAAATTCCAACTCAGCAATACCAGCAGGATCATATGGCCACTCAATTAATTTACATCAGCAGCCAAACACGTCAGTTTTAGTGGTAGGTGTATCATCATCAAATGCTACTTCTGTGAGGTCTGATCTTGTGCATACATCTTCAGGTCAAAATTTTCCAACTATGGCACAGTCTGGTGGAACATTGGATCTATCAAAACTTTCACTCGGGCTGAAGAAAGTAGCCTCATATGTTTTAGATAGTCACAACCTTCTTTTTTTTTGGGTTTTATTGTGTAATAAATAAGTGGGAAAATGTCAATCAAAATGGTTATGGCAGCTGATTTTTCAGACCCTTTATTCTCCTTAAAGCAGTACGAGTGGAACAGTTCTGAGGATTTTCTTCTAGACCTTTATCATGAGATACTAAATGAAGTTTTCATTGTCAACTATTACCAATTTGCAGCTGAAGTTTGAATAACATTGTGGCTGATATCTACACTCATGAACAATGAATTTTATTAATAAAAGGGTGTAATTATACCACCAGAATATATGTACGTTTGTCTTAAGGTGTTCAAGTGCAACAGGTAACCCAATCATTTCACCAATATGGATCTTCTATGGAAAATAATTTTTGTTCTCTTTCTTGGTGCAATTTTTAGTGCAAATGTCTTTGCTACTACTTACCAACATGCATATAGGAATGGTTCCGAGAACTTCGTCTTTGGGCTTGTTCATTGTTGTCTAATGTTCAAACTAGTACTTCTACCGAGTGCCAATCATAAAAAGGAAATAATAAGGTGAATGGCACTTTGTTCTCAGCTGAGTATAATAGCCTGTGATCTGACTGTGCATAGACAACACTCTTAAACTAGTTTTGTACCCTTAGAAAATACAAGCATAAAAAAGGCTGACTCAGTTAGGCCAAGATGAGTGAATCCCAACACTCTTGTATGGGAATCACTGCAAGCCTACAAGGTCATTTAAGCCATAACATGCATATCAATGCTTCCCTCAATGTCATTGTTCACAAGTGAATGACAAGGTAATGTTGTTGAACTGTTTTCAAGGTAATTGTACTAAGTAATAAACAACAACCAAACAAACTAGAATATTGTTGACCAAATTCTTATTCAAATGGACTGGCTGTAGGTGATGATATGAAGGCTTATTTGGTCAATGTTTCTCATAAACCGTGATCACTAGACTGTGGATTCATTTTTGTTACCATGCGGGTGTCTGTGTGGAATTACTACAACGTACAATTTGGGGATGTTTTGCTTCATGCAAAGGGTTAACCATATGATAGCTATTGGAGAATGCAAAATCAACACCATACTACACAATTATCAGGAAGATCAATTTAATTAACTTGGAAATGATATGCTTGGGAGTAATTTTTCAATGCTGTAGTGAATTTACAAATGCACTAGCAATGATTCCCATCAGTGACTTCAAGGAGATGGTTAACATACATATGAATTAACCCAAAAATAAATTTGATGGTGGAGGAATTAATTAACACCTGAGCAGAAACAATAAAAAATATCCATACAATCACATAGAAATTGAATACGCCATAGAAAATACAGATTTTTTCCTTAGAAACCCAAATTGGAAATTCAACATTCAATAGGATTTGATTCTTGCTCAAAAAATTGGTATGAAGGGTGAGCTTAGTCTGTTAAAGAGGTTGAGTTCACATTGTAGTGTTTAATTGGCTATGTTTTTGCCATGTGAAGGACTCAAGGAGGTTGCATTGTTGCTGTGTGAAGGAGGTATGTTCATGTAAATTAGCCTCAATGAAGAGAAGATGATACCCAACAAGGATTTATACCACCACAAGTTTTATCAACTAGATTTCTAAACCTATAATTCCTTGAAGGTTCTTTCAATAGGCATGTGGGAAATTGGTAGCCTTCACTCCATACAACCTTACAACACTCTATGCACTACCTAGCCGCATATTCCAATTCCTTTCCTTCACCGAGGTATGTTAAATCATTCACTACGTCCATAATCACTAAAGGTTCCATAGTTGGATGTTTTTATTATTTTGTACCCTCCTAACTCACATCTTAGTAGAATTACTCATCCCTTTATTGTGAATAGTAAATTGATCCTTCTTAGTGACCTCTAAGATTGTCACATCTAAGTTTTTTTATACAATTGAAACACCATCAATAACACCCTCAATTTCTTGGTATATATAATGTTGAAGCACATCCATAAGGGGATTGGATTCACATACCCTTCCTTCAATTAACCCACCATCTTGTAAGTAATATTTATATTGAATGAATGCCTCTTTGCATTGCTGATACACAATAGTTATCTTTTTTTCCATTGAAAAAAATGCATCCTTATGAGTTCTCGTATCTTGTGTATAATCATTAATTGCATAGGATTCACCTTGAAGAATTCCTTTGTCACAAAATATTGCATCTTCTACTAGTGCAAGATTCAACTTACCTCCAACATCCTTCCCCTCTTTCACTAAAGAACACAATCGAACAAATTTTTCCAAGACTATGTTTGTTAAATTCTCCAATGCTACCAACATATTTTCTATGTGGGAGACATTTTCCAAGTATATGCTTTTGATATTCTTTTCTATATCATACTTCCATATTTTATTATATTTTTATGAATCTGCTAGACTATGAAAGGTTCGGTTTTAAGATTTTTAATCAATCTGCTAGATTATGCCATACATTTATAAGGGCATGCTAATCATCTAATTATGTCATACATTTATCAGAGTATGCCAATCATTTAATTCTGCCATAATTCTACCAATCTTGATTCTTATCTTAGATAAATTGCTTGATGATTTTGGGCTACTTTCTAATATTTGCTCTGTTTTCAGAAATTTGTTGCCGTCCTCTTACAGTCACAACAAAAATCTAGATATGTGAATTTGGGAGATGAAGATGTCTGAGTATCCAGTGGGAAATAATTGGAAGAATATTTCCAAGTTCAATTCCTTAACATCTACTCAGTAGGATCTATTGGTTATACCTTAAGGAGATTCATGGGATTCATCATCATAGCTTCCATAAATTCTAGTTCAACAACTGCCTTAGTATCTATCTCAACAACCAATTTAGTTGCTAGCTTAGCACTTATGGTGGAGGACATATCAGTAGGAACTACAATAGTTTAATATAAACATAACAGATTTAGGTTTGGTTGGTTTATTTGTTGGTAGCATAAATGGCTAGTAAGAAGTCAATAAGATATAGTTGTAACAGGAAAACGTAGGAGCACTATAAGAAGGACAAAATTATCACAAGAAATGGATCACATATTTTGGAAGCAGAGTGTAACTCCTTCCAATTTTTGTTTGATCACAGAGAAATTAGAAGACAGAGCTTATGACTCTTTTGGTGTGTTTAGGCCAGATGGATTCAAACTTTTTTCTATAGTATTATGTAATCTCTATTGTAATTTTGTATATTCTTCTTGTATCTCCATATATCTCATTCTCCAATGTAATTTTGTTAGAATAATCAACCCATAGTTTACCCACTTAGACATTAATTCATTTATTTTTGTCTTATTTGCCTAGTTCATGTGTCCCACCTTATGCAAGTTGTTAATTTCCTATCCATAGAGGTCAAACTTGCCATCTTTGACTCATGTAGCGCTTGGGAAATACTTAGGAATCAAATCTGCTTTATTCCTAGCCTCCTAGGCACCCTTCTGCTTTTTCTGCTTTATTGCCTGCTTTTTCAGTGTTTTAAGGCACATAGGAAAGCAAGACTAGGTGAGGTGAACTTGTTTTTTGTCCTCTTCATCCTCCACTCTTTTGTCCATAAAAAATCATGTATGAGCTTCCATTCCACTACTCTTTAGCTTTCCCATGCACCCTTGCCAATTCGTGAGCTCCATGACAGATTTGGGATCAACTTTTTACACCTATGGGGGATTTGCCTATTTTGAGTAAGCCTGCTTTATGCTAGTTTTGGATGCCTCCTTATGCATTCGACCTCTTGATGTATTATATATATTCAGAAACCTATGTTATTACATGGTTGGCTATTTTACACTCAGTTAATATAATTTTGTGTTACAGCTCCATATTCAGTCAATTTTGCATGATCAATTGATAATTGTTGTGGGTAAAATTAATCTACTGCTGGCCTGAATTTCTACATGGTATCAGAGCCATTGTAGGTTGTTACTCTCCTTCAAAAAAAAAAATTCAGGTTCGACATCAAGACTGGGAGCCTTCTACTGACAGTCGAGACAGATTTTCTAAAGCTATGGATTCACAGAAAACTATCTTGACTCCCTTCAACTATTTTGAATGGAAAGCAGAGATGGAGATATTGTTGAGAGCGAAAGGCCTCTACAGGGTGACTATGGCTATAGAAGCAGAGCCCAATGCAGCTGCAGAGAAGATCAAATGGCACAATCGGAGAGATGAGGCCTATGGCCTCCTATGTCTCAGTATTTCCCGAGACCTCCTTTTCCATCTTGATGGATTAACTTCACCGAAAAAAGTATGGGAGAAGCTTTCTGATATTTTTGGAAAGACAGATGAGATGAGGGGACATCAGATCGAAAATGAGCTGATTTCTCTGAGTCCCAGTAGCTTTGAATCCCTGCAGCTATATTTCTCCAAGTTCAAAGCACTAGTTTTGCAGCTGAAGCAGTGTGGTATCGAAAAGAAAGATGATCAGCTCGTATTGGCCATCCTCTCGAAGCTAGGACCTGAGTACTTAGTCTTTGTTTCAACCTTCTATGCCACAAAACTCACAGCTCGAACCTGGAAGATGCCTAGCCTTGCATATTTCATGGAATCTCTCACACAAGAACAGGACAAGTTGGTGATGATGGGCACCATCAAACCATCCAAAGATCAAGCTTTGATTGCTAGAGATTTGAGGGTGGATTCAAAAATAAAAAAGAAAGCTAAAAAGCCACCTAAGCAAAGAAGAGACAAGAAGCAGTCTCCAGAGGATCAACAAGGTCCCAAGAAAAATACCCAGAAGAAGAAAAACAAAGGTGAAATGAACAAGTGCTCATACTATTCGAAGGGCAATCACACTGAAAGCTCTTGTATGAAAAAGCATATTGATATGCTGACCAATATCTTGGAGAATAATGGCATCTCCCTTCCAGAAAGCTCAAAGAAGAGAGAAGGAGGATCAAGTTCAGATGACAGAGAGAGAGTTCATGCATTGGTTGCTGGCACATCAAGCTCACCCAGTTTTATCATTGATTCTGGAGCTTCAAGACACATGGTTTTGACTAAGGAGGCCTTCTCCTCACTGGATATGTCGAAAGGGCCATCTATTGTACTGGGAGATGACTCTCTCAGTGAAAGTAAAGGAAAAGGAAGGATAGATCTTGATAACGGTAAGTTCAGCAATGTGTTGTATGTCCCTGGTCTCGCCTCCAACCTCCTTTCAATGTACCAGATGACCCACAATGGGTCTCCTAAGAAGGTCATATTCTCCCCTGATGAAGTTGAGATCATAGAGATTTCAACTGGTAGAGTCATTGCAAAAGGAGTAGCGAATCATGCTCAAAAGGTATACATGTTTTCACACTTCTGACCTTACTCAAACCCCTCTGCTCTTCTTATCCATGCTAATGAAGCTAGCAAGCTATGGCATGAAAGATTTGGCCATCTAAATTACAAGTATCTATCTGATCTTAGTGAGAAAGAAATGGTCATAGGGCTTCCCAAGATAAAATTTTCCAAAGGAGTCTGCCAAGGCTGTATCCTAGGAAAACACCCAGAGCATAAGTTTGAGAAAGCTAGTCATGAGAGAACCTCTGCACCCCTCGAGCTGATTCACAGTGATGTTGCTGGCCCATTTCCTCATATGTCCATGAGTCAGGCCTAATATGCATTGACCTTTATTGATGATTTTTCCAGGTATTGTTGGGTTCACTTCATGAAACACAAGTCTGAAGTTTTTGGCCTATTCAAAGTCTTTAAGGCTTTGGTTGAAAACCAGTGTGGAAGGAAACTCAAGGTCCTCAGATCTGAAAATGGTGGTGAGTATGTCAAGTCTGAGTTTATTAACTATTGTGTAGATGTAGGTATTCAGATGTAGCATTCTATCCCATACACACCACAGCAAAATGGTGTTGCTGAGAGGAAGAACAGATCACTGAAGGAGATGGAAACATGCATGATGGAGGCCAAAACTTTGCCACCAAAGTACTGGGACGAAGCTATCAACTGTGCAACCTATATCCAGAATAGGGTGCCTCACAAATAACTTGATGGCATGACTCCTTTCGAAGCATGGAGTGGGCACAAGCCAGATGTGACCCATTTCAGGATTTTTGGCTCAAAGGCATGGGCTAGAATCCCGACAGAGAAGAGGAAGTATTTGCAGCCCCAAAGCCAAGAGTGTATTTTTGTTGGATACTCTGAAGATTTAAAAGGGTAAAAGTTGATAAACTTTAGCACAAACAAATCCTTCATTGAAAGGTGTGTTCAGTTTGAAGAAGAACCCCTTGCAGAAGTGGAAATTGGTGAAGCCTCTTTACCACCTGAACCTCAAGAAGTAAGTAAAGAGTTTGTTGAACATGCTGATTCTGATTTTTATGATGGAGATGAGTTTATTGCAGACCCAAACAGCCCCACAAGGCCTAAATGGGCAGCCAAGACACTACATGCAGTAAGTGAGCTAGCTGGGGATCCCAATGACCCAAGGAGGACTAGATCTCAATTTGAGAGTGGTCTCTGCATGAAGGATCCTATGTTTGATGAAAAATACTATTTGATGGTGGAGTCTGATCGTCAAACATATGAATAAGAAGCAGGAGATCCAATATGGCAAGCTTCCATGAAGGAGGAGTTTAGCTCACTCCAGAAGAGCAACACATGGGAGCTGGTGGATCTTCCTCCAGGGAGAAAACTAGTACAGTGTAAGTGGGTCTATAAGACCAAATTTGCTGCTGATGGTTCACCACTGAAGTAAAATGCGATATTGGTAGCTAAATGCTACTCATAGGTTCATGGCATCGATTACAATGAGACCTTTTCCCCAATGGCAAAGATGGATTCCATCAGGCTAGCTCTAGCCATTGCAGCCTCAAGGCAATGGGAGGTACATCACATGGATGTAAAATGTGCCTTTCTGAATGGAGATCTCACTGAGGAGATATATATGCAGCAGCCTCAAGGTTTTGCTACTAACCCTTCTCTTGTGTGCAGGTTGAGAAAGTCATTGTATGGGCTAAAGAAAGCCCCCAGGGCTTGGTATGCCAAGATAGATAGCTTCTTGCTATCTCTGAATTTTGTTCGGTGCAAATCAGATCCAAATGTCTATTTGAAGTCTGTTAATGGTTCATTAATGATCATTGTGTTATATGTTGATGAACTCCTCATTACAGGAAGCTCACAGGCTGAGATTGCTTCCTTAAAAGGAGCTATGAACCAAGCCTTCTCCATCACAGATTTGGGGCTCTTAAGTCAATTTCTGGGGCTTGAGATTTCTCAAACCAAAGTTGGAATAAAGGTGCACCAGTCCAAGTATGCCTTGGATTTGCTGATCAAATTCAGAATGCAATATTGCAAAGCAAGCAAAACTCCTTTCCTTTCAGGAGTGAAGCTGGAGGAAGATGATTCTCCACCGATGGTAAACAATACACTATATAGACAATTGATTGGATGTTTATTGTATTTGACACATACTCAACCTGATATTTATTATGCAGTAAGTGTGGATTCTAGATTCATGGATCAGCCTCATGAGATCCATTGGAAAGCAGCCAAAAGGATCCTTAACTTTGTTCAGGGAACAAGGACACATGGCATCTTCTATAAGGCAAAATCTGATCTTGATTTGATTGGATTTACTGACAGTGATTGGGCAGGTGATAGCACAGATAGAAATTCCACTTCAGGTTATGAGTTCATGCTTGCAGAAGGGCCAATCAGCTGGTCAAGCAAGAAACAGAGTGCCATTGTACTCTCATCTACAGAAGCTGAGTACAGAGGAGTTGTTAATGCAGCAACTCAGTGTTTATGGTTGCAGGGTTTACTTGGAGAGTGTGGTTTCGAACCTGAGTACTCAACTACCATATACTGTGATAACCAGAGTACCATTCAAATCTACAAAGATCCAGTTCAGAAGCAAAGAACCAGGCACATTGAGATTCACATGCACTACATCAGAGAGCTTGTGCATGATGGCACCATTCACCTACTCTTCTGTTCATATTCAGAACAAGTAGCTGATATCTTCACCAAAGAATTTTGTGAGAAGACCTTCAGCAATCTCAAATCACTATTGGGGATTTCTGATCATGCTGTAAAGGCATGAGTGGAGACAAGATTCTACAATTTTGTTTTACAGTCCATGTTTAAGGGAGGATTTTCCCAAGTTGGTTTTGCCTCTTTCCTTGTTTCATATGGACTTGCAGTATGTAAAAGGGTGACTAAGCTTTGTTGCTAGGCCCTATATTTTCTATTTATTACTCATAAAGTTAGGCTTAAGGGGGGGTGTTAGAATAATCAACCCATAGTTTACCCACTTAGACATTAATTCATTTATTTTTGTCTTATTTGCCTAGTTCATGTGCCCACCTTGTGCAAGTTGTTAATTGCCTATCCATAGAGGTCAAACTTGCCATCTTTGACTCATGTAGTGCTTGGGAAAGCCTTAGGAATCAAATCTGCTTTATTCCTGGCCTCCTAGGCGCCCTTCTGCTTTTTCTGCTTTCACTACTACATTTCGATCCAAAATCCGACGGTTACTTCCGACGGCGCGTGGATTTTTTTTTTTAAACCTACCAAAAATAAAAAAGTTAATTTTTTTTTTAAATTTTGGCCATAAGCGTCGCTTAAGTGACGTCTAGCCTCATAAGCGTCGCTTAAGCGATGGCGCATCAAAAAAATCATTTATTAAACATTTAACCAAAGCTCCAATTCTTTGTTTATGCGTTGCTTAAGCGACGGCGCATAAAAAAAAAGAACATTCTTTAAACATTTCACCTTCACTAAACCTTCATTTCATCGTTGGAATGTTTGAGTTGGGTTTTATCCGTGAACAAGAGAACTGTGGTTCGATTCGCATCGATTCTGATATAGTTTTTAGGGTGGGTTGGATTGTATGCATGCTGGTAAGCCTGTGGAGGGGCGAATCCACCCATGCCTTTCCTCCGTTTCCATCTCTTCTTAAAGATTTATGTTCAATCTTGTGTTATGTATTTGCGATTTAACCAAATTGGACTGAAACTCTGAAATTCAAGCGCCAGTAGGGGATTTTGGCCATTTAATTGTGGTTTGTAATACTCAAGCTACATATATTTTCACCGATCGAGCTTCTTCCGAAAGGGCGATAGAGGCCCATGGCCTCCTCTGGTAAGCGATTTATACTTACTCTTATTCTCTATTTCACCCACTTTTTTGTTTTATTCCTTCCTGGTTGCTGCTATTGTTTAAATCCATGAATTGAGAACCATTATCATCTTTTTCTTTTAGCTCTTTCCTCCAGGGTTTTCTTGGATTAAGATTTTACAGTGTTCGTTGATATGTCGGGCTCCCTTCATAAATTTGCAATTACTATGCTAATATTCAATATTGTTTTTGGAAAAAGCTCTACAATTCGATTTTTGGGCTGTAATGATTAGTGGCTGACACTAGTGTGGATATTGCTACTACTTTATGTATTTTTTTGTTTCTGAAATTTGGGCAAAAATCATTTTGGCGTAATCATGGAAAAAAATGAGAAAATTCAAATGAGTCTTATCCTTAACACCCTAAACACGAAAGGAAGTTGGCCCTAACTTTATCTTTTCTTTTGGTTTTATGAAATAAATAGGTAATACTCCTCCACCCAAGCCTTGGGAACGTGTTGGAAGTTCATCTGGGCCTTCTCCATTTAGGCCTTCTTCAAATGGACCCACAAGTACTGTGGTCGAGTCATCTGGAGTAACAAAAATAGGAGAGAATTCTGATACTGAAAGAAATGTGCCACTTGCTAACAGAAGCACTGTTGGTCGACCTATGCCAGCAAGACCTTGGGAGCGGGGTAGCTACGGAAGTAACTATGGAGGTAAATGTGTTGCATTATATCCTGTTTAACTAATGTACTCATAATTTTTTGAGTTTATTTCAGTAAGTTAAAACTTAACACTGGTCATGTTAGCATTAGTATCCACTATCAGTACAAGCTAGCAGTATTGTTGCATATTGTTTTTTAAATTGTATTTGTGTTATTATGACATTCCACATTTGACAACCTTGTATTCTGCTGAATTCAGGTTATGGTTCTACGACAAATTATAATTCAGGTTATGGTTCTATGACAAATTACAATTCAGGATATCAAATTTCCCTAACTTTAGGAGGGCCTAGCTAGTTTGTGTGCTCTGAATCAATTGGTTGTCCTTCCTTCATGTTCATCTCTGACTCTCCAAGTACTGTGCCAATATGCAGGTTTCATCAATGGTATTGGGCCTATCCTGAAGAGCATTACTTGCCACCTTATGTGATTGTGGAGTCCACCCCAATACTTGATGATTACATTTGGATGCTTGGAGGTATTTCCATTTGAATGGCTTGTTCTCCCACCTTGTGTGACTGGAGTCGACCTAGATACTTGATGACTGCATTTGGATTCTTGGAGATATTTCCAATTGAATGGCTTTTTCTCTGAAATTTGTACTGTTGTCTTGTACACTTTAGCCCCTTTTTTTACCAACATTACTGCCTTGAATTCTGTAGTTCTCTTCATACCCAAGGTGTAAAAGTGAGACTCAATGAGATATTTGAAAATTATACCACTTAATTCACTTGTGGATCACCCTCCAGTCTAAGTGTCTCTGTAGCATTCCCACCAGGTTTGGTCATGGTCCATTAGCTTTAGTAAAGCAAATGCTATATTCTGCTTCTCTTATATTATGCACACTAAAATAAATTTGTAACTGTTGTAGCGAATGATTTAATTTCATTGCATTGACCTTAGGTCATAGGGCTTGATGTTCACTCTGGTATTTCATTGAACAGAGGTGGGAAGATGTGTTACTAGAGCTTGGTCTTTCTTTCGCTGGCTCTTTATTTTTTGGTTTTCCATGGCACCCAGAGCCCTGATTAACATTGACATGCCCGTGGAAGAGTCCAAAATTGCTCTATAGGGATGCCATCAACACTTCCATCCTCCTCAAAATATTGAAGACTTGTGCTCCTAGTCTTGTAAATCTTCCCTCCGAGTCATCCTTTGGGATGCAAGTCTCCGAGATTTCCTTACATCAACCTTTGCATATTACAATTTTAATTTGTGCCTCACCTTTCTTACATCAATCTCTTCATCATGTGACTGTTCCAAAGAAAACCCCAGAGAAAATGGCTCTAATAACATTTGGAACTGTAAACTGTAGTGGACATTCCATTAGACAACTCATGACAATAGATCATACAAGGATTTTCTAAATATGATGATATTATACTCTTTTGTGCAGTGATTACTGACCAAATTACAATATTATAAGCATGCCGCTTTTGCTATGGAATAACTGAGAAAGAAAGCAAGTATAGTAAAAAGAGCACACCCGTAACTTCTGATAAAGGTTACTGTCTTGCACCGTCTAGAGTATTTCTGAAAGTCTACACACGACTGGCTTTATAGCGTGACATCTACTTAGTACTGTAGTTATCAAAGTATAGGTCAACATGCGGTGCCATAACCTTCTGATTAGCATTTGAGCTGCTCTTTGGACCATTGGAAAGCTCTCAACGTTGAATATGGATTTTTTTGAGTATAGAAAGTGCATTTTCAGGGACCCACAGTTTATGCATCCTTGATTGTATTTGAGATGGAATAAGAGCAAGGATACAAATTGGGACATACTGGGTCTTTCTACATTCCATGAAATGGCTTGGTGACGTCCCCTATGGATAGCAGTCCTATTTACTTCTTAAATTGCATATATGATGTTGCTGCCATTTTGTCATAGCAAATTAACTAGTTTTTTTTCATGTTGTGATTGTCTAAATCTGTTTCTCATGATGTGATTGTCTAATTTTAATTAATTAAGAAGCCTGCTTTTCTATCTTTGTTGCAGGACTCCGGTTTCCCCTGTTTTAAAGGTGGACCAAAAACAATACAAAATATGCGAAAGTGCTTTCATTTAAGTTTGACTGAAGAGGTTGGCATACTTATTCATAATTGTAACTTTGTCATCTTTTCAGGATATACATGTATGTGTGTAAGCTTGATTGACATCATGCCATCTTTGTTATTGGTTTACTTACAAATTTTCTGACCGTTGATGTTATGTTTGCAAACAGCAATGTGTTTCATTGGTTCTTTCTCTCATCAGCAGCAGCTTAGATGCCTGGCGGACAAGGCAGTATGATTACTACCAACGTGTGTTAAATGGTGTCTTGTGAGAATTCATATTGTTCGAAGCATTTCATTCTCAGGTTTCTGTGTTCCGTTGGCCATATTTGTTGAGGAGCTTTTGCTTCACCCTCAGGGAAAGGGATTTGTATCATATGCTTCAAAGTTGAGCAATTTGGCAGGTAAAGAGCAAGCAAGCAACTGGTCTTCCTCATCCTTCTAAGTCTGTGCTTGAAATCAAGCAACCAAACAACGAAGCCAACGAAACAAAAGAAGAAAATGAAGATTGTGTGTGAGAAACGGGAGAGCTGAAGCAAGCAACCAAACAACGAAACCAACGGTGGAACAAAAGAAGAAAATGACGATTGTGTGCGAGATACAGGAGAGCTTCTAAGTCTTTGCTTGAAAAGAAAGCAACCAAACAATGCATCCAGGTGTGGAACAGACGAAGAAAATGAAGATTGGGTGCGAGAAATAGGACAACTCGTGGTAATAACGAGTGCTTCATCGTCGTGCCACTCCCTCGTATGCGGACTCAGGCATAGAATGGCCCGCCATAGAAAAGCAATGACTGAAACATAATATTTGCCATTACATAATATTAGCGTAATAGAACATAGAATGATAAAAAATATTTGCCATTACCACTCTTCAATAAAATATGTGCAGTGAAGTTAATTTTTATCCTCTGTAAGAGATGCTAAGGACTCTAGATTATTACAATGTTTATGATTATCTTTGACCAGAAAAAGAAAAATATAATTTCACTTCCCAAAATGGCCCTTTTCAAATTACATATAACCCAGATTTTCTAATATTTCTACAGTGATAACTTGCTACGACCTGTACATCATTATGAAGATCAAAAGTGTAACTGATAGCAAGACCTCAAAAGCTCAATCTTTATAACTGGTAGTAGCTTCTAAGGACCAGATTCCTTAAAACAACTTCCAACCCTGAGCAGCAACTTCATGTATCATTTGTAGATATATAATCTTTAGGATATCCTCCAAAATTTCCTTTGTGCTTCTTATAATGTACATTACCCTCTACTCGCTTTCACATAATCTACCAACATAGATACCTAGTTGCCAATTTCCCATGCACAGTAGTGGTTCAATAGCCTAAGTGTTCCTTCTTGGGTTGAATCAGTATCATGCTAGTTCTAATTTCACCAACTCTGCGAGTAGCCTTTCAAACAAATCCCTAACCACAATCTCAACACCGCAGCCAAAATAAAGGTATTCTTGTACTTCCCAGAAGGTTTTGGCTCCTGAAAAACCTCCGAAATTTCTTCCTTTTCATGTTTAGGCCCTCCACAAACTCCAAACCTTGAGGTTCTTCATTTGTGGCCAAGCCATGCTTCACTTTGAGTGCTGCATAAATGTCATTCATATTCAGCCTATGCATCCATTTACTTATCCTTCCTCCGCCTGTCGTCTATTTGACTGTTAGCTGATGCAAATTATAACTAAACAATAGTTTTATTAAAAACATTCTACCTCGTCCCTTTCAGGATTGCTCTAGTTAAGTTTTCAAATTCTTCCTGGATATTTGTTGTAATGCAGATTCCTCGTTGTAAAAAGGTTTCACACTGATTTTCCA
>LPNX010455019.1:0-26152 GCA_001517045.1 Pseudotsuga menziesii
TTTCATTCACATTACTTACAACCTATCTTTGACTTGTTGTATCATTAGCTGTAAAGAAAGCTCAATAGATTGGTTCAGCAAGTGGTTGCATTGGATTTAAGATTTTACTTAACACTTGCCTAATTGGTTAGGTTAGAGTAGGTAGGATCTAAATAAGCCTTTCCCGGCAGTAGTGAAGAATCTTGCTTAGTTGTCTGAAGCTCACCTTTGAAGCTCTTAATATAATTTTGTTTTCCTGCACAAGAAAAATCAAACTTTTACTGAAAGTTATGGTTATAGATTAGATTTATTTTCTACTTTCATGCATTTTTATTTTTCAATATTTTGTATATTACCCACATATTGTTCTGACGACCAGTCTATGAGTTTGGTATAGCTCTGGACATGTTGGAGGTAGTCAGGTACATTTTGGTAGTAGTTGCAGAGCTGGATGGACAGATCAAGGATGCGGGAAGCAGAGCGCGAGGACCAGAGATTCTGAGGTTCTCAAGCACTCTTTTCAACAAAGCACTTTTCCCAGTTGGAGCCAGATGTTGTCACATATATAGTAGCCAGGCTACCATATTCTATTTTTTAGACACAGTACATTTTTCAGCCAGATCTCTTACATATGAGATGCTGAGATGAGCATTTCTGATGGATCATTTTTGTATTAGTGGACTATTGTACTCTCCCATGCCAGGACTAAGTCTCAGGACACTCAGATTTGAAGACCAATATAGCCATTTATGTTATTTCAGAGCAGTAGTGGATGCCCAGTGTTATATCAGTACTTTCTCATTGGATATATGGTGTTTCAGATGGATTACATTACATGGATATGACTCAGTATTTTATATGGTGTTATGGTTATTATTGCTCTTATATTGATTCTTGTGACATATATTGACTTGTGGTATTATGATCTAGCAATCATATTTATATGGACTTGGTTGTATATTATACTATGTATTGATGTCCTTACTCTGGCTTTGAAGTTCTTGATCTATACTCATTGGTTTTACCCTCCTTAGGGAGAATAGAGGTAGTCATTCCCACCATTGGTTTGGCTTGCTAGTGATTGGCTCCATCATTTCATTGTATTCATCCATCCATTACCTTCCAGTTTAATTTTCAACTCGACTGACTTCTTGACTTGTGGCATGGAGGACCTTTTTCCCTGCTAGAACCTTTGTTGGACAAGCCTCCCTGTTTACATTGTATCTCGGCTCTGAGTTGGTGACAAAACTTGCCTTTGGTAAGTTGGATAGTATGCCTAAATCATTCTGGTTGGTTGTCCCGATGTTTGGCACTATGCAAAATTCCCCCTAGTCACTTGAGATGTTGTTGGCTAAAACTAAAAGCTCATGTACTACTTTTATTGAAATATTAAATATGCGCCCATGGAAAATGAAAATTGTAAAACCGTGTTTCTTAACATATGTAAAAAGGGCAAGAGCAATGAAATGCTAAAATACTCCTTGAAGAGTATAAGAAAAGGTCCAAAAAGCAATGGTTAAAAAATGTTATATCAAAGAATTGCTGACCTTGTTAAAAATAAATATGGCCCGAATGAAAGCTGCAATTAGCTGTGCTTTTAAGCACTCGTGAAGTCCCAAAGGGTTCATATAGGCCAAAAAAGCCACAGAATAAAATGTGATCCTAATGAAATTGGATCAAGATTGATGTAGACATGATGCCTAAGTTGAATAAGCACTCTTTAAACAACTCATCCATTTGTGAGGCACTGCCATTCCTTATGTTGTTGTTTGTCCAGTATTGGTTATAGTGAGTTCTCCCTTTCCTTGTCCAAAGTGTCATGATGTTGAGTAGGAGGTCATCCTTTGCCTTAGCCTTGTCATTTCCACCTTTCACCCTTCACTAGGAAAATGACTACAACTATGAAGTGAGTATAGTCTTGAAAGTCTGAGTCTAAGTAATAATAAATAAAGCCTAATATTTATAAGTAATTGTTGATGTATCGCCAGTGAAATGAATGCTACTTGTTGATTTTGTTACATGAATAAGTTGTAGAGCATGGTTTAAACTCTTAACACTTGCAGCAGATTGATCTATTCTGAGTTATTATCAGTGTCCGATTATTCACAGATGGTTATATTGTTTATTGGTTATGATTGATGATCAGACAGAGACCTATGAGGGGTATGAGTATACACCTTTAATGGATTGGGACTCTCTGAGTCCAATGAGACAGTTTATTTCCAGTTCCGAGCACTTACAGATGTGATCAGGCTTATTCTGCTTTTCTGATGCAGTTTTTCTTCACAGATTGATTTGTTTGAGCAGGGAGATGTTTCAGTTGGATCTCCTAAGGCGTTTTATGGGCATAGGGGGGTGCAGCCACTTGTTTGTACCATTGTACCCCCATCCCAGAGAGCTTGGAGGGCTCAATTTGACAACGCAAGCACCCTAGGAGGTTGTTTTAGCAGTATCACGTTTCCTGAGGTAGATTAAAAAATGATCAAATGGCTATTGAAGAAATCAATTTGGGCTACTGAGGCAAAGAAATGGCATGGGGCGAGTCACAATGATGAAAGTGATGTCTTCCACACCTTCTCCAGCAGTTTCAGCATTTTATCGAGCCCGCACCTATTTTTGGGCAAATTTTATATATTTTCTGGAGCTTTTTGGGAAACCCACGATTTCCTCAAGGAGGCACAAAAGTCAAAATTTTAAATTGTTATATTATTTATTGTGCCATGGGGACACCCAAACGAAGTTAGTCAAACACTCTTTGGACCCACCATGTGCTTTCATTTATTTCTTGTTGAGTGGGTTACCTTTATTTGGGTGGTTTAAGTCCACTTTGGTAAATTATAATTATATTGATCCATGTATTGTATGTTGAGCTCATCTCAACCATTGATTAGAACATTGTATCTTTTAATCTTAGCCATTCATTTTGAAACTAGTTAGGATTTGGTTATGATTGAGATTCTCTCATTTCTATTTAAAGCAGAAAGCTTCTCATTTGTGAGAGGTCTTTGACCGGGATCTGAAAAATAGATTGAAACTGCCCTAGCGCCCTCACTGAAATTTGGCCTTTTCCGAAAGTAGGTTTTTCTGAAATCTGACATGATAGGCTGATAGATCGGGTCCCAAGCATCCCAGAACACCCTCAACGCTGAGCTGATTCCTCCTGGTTTGCCCTAGATCTGAAAAAATCAGTTTTCAGTCTCCTAACCCCATCATCAGATTTTGACTTTTCTAGATCTGATTTTTCTACTGTTTTCCTGATTTGGGCTTGTAGATCAGGTCTCCCTGATCTCTTTTCGTCTTGAACGCTGAGCCATTAGCCTTCCGGTACCCCCTAAAACTTCAGATTTGTCTTCCTAGGCCCTAGCGCTAGCCATCTACTGAGCAGGCACTAGCCATCTACTGAGCAGGTTTTCCTGTACCTTGGCTTTTCCGGACCAATTGCTTTCTGGGTTCGTAGATCAAGGTGTTTCCCAAGTGGGTTTCCTAAAACGTTGTCTTACTGCTGACTCCATTGCCCAATGCATACAAAGCACTGATCTCCAAGCTAGCGCTACCCTTAGGCTCTTAGCATTTGCCATCTACCAACATTCACTGATAGCTCAAACACCTTTCATTGAGTCTGATTTCTAGGTACTAGATAGTCCCAACTTTGTCCTTATTTACCCTATCACAGTTACGTTCCCCAAGATAGTGGTCACCTCCACAAGTTGCTAGTACCTCAACCCTAGAGCTAGGGTTTCCATTCACCTTGCACCTCAAGTACCTAAAGCCCCATCTGATCTTCTTCTGGTGTCTAGGTCCGATCTCTCCTGTCGGGAGCAGATCCGGGTCTCCCCCATTGTTGTCCTGGACTAGGATAACACAAAGTGAAGGCTGCCTTGATTGACGTGACAACCATCCATTTGGGAGTCTAGGCAATCGTGATTCCACCCCTTAGTTGCTTGCCTCTCTACCATCCATTCTGGATCCACCTCAAGCAGGCAACTACAAGGCAGGTGATAACAATCATCAACAAATTAAAGAGCTTCAGCGGAAAAAGGACGACATTCAAAACACTCACAAATTAGAGACTGCAAAGATCAATGAAACAATCTCAAACAAGAAGTATTAAATCGTCCGGTTGAAAAATCATAACAAAACCCTAGTCACAAAAATCAAGAAATTAAAAAGTAATTGAAAGCCAAAACAAGCTCATGAAGATGTTGAGAAGAAGTTGTTAGAAAATATTGAAGAGAATTACCATTTAAAAAATCACAATCAAAATTTTCAGATAAAATTATCAAGAAATGATGAAGAAAATTCTTCTTTAAAAAGAGTTAATCAAGAATTGGTATAACATATTAAGAAGCTAAGAGAGGACAAAAAGTTGCAAGAAGAAAAGTTCAAAAAGATTCAATATGATAACAAGCTATTAGATAATAAATTAGAGCAAATATTGAAGGAAGCATCTAGACTCTAAGTAAAACAAATTCAAGATGGGAAACAAGAAATCAATCTAGTAAAAAAACAAACAATAAAAACTCCTTATCGACACCCAAATTATAAAAATCATTTTGACAAACGACAAGGTCAAAATGAACATAAACAAAGGAGTTATGATTTCATAAAAGAAACAACACAAAATCAACAAACTAAGCAGAAAACAAGAAGTTCTATCCAACACAACGATCAACAAATAGTCTCAATGAAGATAGATCTCGGATGGACCACATCACACTCGATGCGACATTTTTTTCTAAGGAATTCATAACTCATATCGTTGTGCTTCGTCAAGTATTAGAGTTACTAAACACAAAAGATCGATGGATGACATTAGAAGCAAGAAATCAGACGTAAGCCTTGTCTTCAATAAAGCTTCGAGGCCAAAGCTTCCCTTAAGGGGGAGACAATATAATGAACAAAAAAATAAAATAAATATGCTAAGATTGATAAATTAATTAAATAATTAAATGAAAAGGTAAATGAAGAGGCACCTTATGAAAGGTGGCGTCTCATCACCAAGGCAACCTTTACATGGGTATTTATACAAGCATCATTTCTCATTGTAATCATCATTATCTTATCAATCATATAATATATTATTTTTCCTTTCATGGAGTATCTGTGTTATTTGCACTAGGTATTTGTGTAAGAAAGGATTTTGTCGTTTCAAGAGATTCTATAACCAGAGGGAGATGATGCCAAAGCAACTCACAAGAAAAACATGATCAAAGTCAAAAGGATCATTGCAGACTCCATCAAAGATCATCTCATCCCTCATGTCTCATCCTTGAAGACACCCAAGAAGATGTTCGATGCTTTGACCAAGCTATATGAAGGGAAGAACATCAACAGGAAAATGACCTTAAGGAACCAACTCAAGAATGTGAAGATCCAAGACTCAGAGACCATCCAATCTTATTTCTCAAGGGTCTCTCAAATCAAGGAGCAACTTGAAGCCATTGAAGAGAACGTTGAAGAAGGGGAGATAGTAATGACCACCCTGAATGGCCTTCTGAAATCATGGGACTCTTTCATTCGAGGAATATGCGCCACAAAAAAGCTTATCAAGTTCAGTAAATTGTGGGAGGAACACACCCAAGAAGAAGCTCGATTAGTAGTAAGAGAAGAGAAGATGGGATCAAATGATGATCAAGCACTAACAGCTCATGCAAAGAAGGACAATAGCAAGAAGGAGGATCAACCACACAGAATACCCAAAAGATTCCAAAAAAATCATAGAAGGGACTACTCCAGTATTAGATGTTACACATGTGATGAGAAAGGTCACTTTGTAAGAGACTTCCCCAGAAACAAAGGGTCCACCAAGGCAAACAAGAAGAAGAGACATCATGCACGTACTGTTGAAGATGATGAACCCGTAAACAAGAGAACAAGAGAAGACTCTTCAAGTGATGAAGAATATGTTTTAATCTCAATTCTTAAAGATACCATCACCCGCGGAAGCAATGATTGGCTTGTGGATAGTGGAGCTTCCAAGCATATGACCAGATACAAAGAATCCTTTATCAACTTGTCAGAACATGAATCACCTCATAAGGTGAAACTAGGTGATGACTTCCAATACCCCATAAAAGGAAGTGGAGGAGCTTCTTACAAGTTGGACTCTGGCAAATCAATGAAGATGAAGGATATTCTCTATGTATCAGGTTTAAAGAAGAATCTCCTCTCCATCTCAGCATTAGATACTAAAGGATTTTGTGTTGCATTTGTTGATGGCCAAGTACTAATATGACCAAAAGGCAAAACAATTGATGATGCAACAATAATTGGGGAGCAAGAGGGAGGCCTGTAAAAATTGAAGGGTCAACCAGAACAAGCCTTAGTTCATGAGTCTATGGAACCAAGCGAACTATGGCACCAAAGACTTGCACATGTACACTATAGAGCACTACCAATTGCAAGCAAGGCAGTATCAAGTCTACCCGAGATTCAAGCAAAACATGAAGGCATCTGCAAAGGATGTGCACAAGGGAAGAATGCAAAGAAACCATTTCCAAGTAGTGAAAGCAAGGCAAAAGAGATTTTGGAAATAATCCACTCAAATGTATGCGGCCACATGTCATCCTACTCCTTAAGCGGGTATGCATACTATGTTTCTTTCATGGATGATTATTCTCGCAAAACATGGATCCATTTCCCGAAAGGAAAAGATGAAGTATTCAGCAAGTTCAAAGAGTTCAAAGCTTTGGTAGAAAATCACACTAGAAAGAAGATCAAGACTTTATGATCAGATAATGGCGGAGAGTTCACTTCAGAAGAATTCAAAGATCTATGCAAAGAATATGGGATTAAGAGGGAGACGAGCACTCCCTACAATCCTCAACAGAATGGCGTTGCATAAAGGAGGAATAGAATGATAATGGAAGCAACAAAGGAAATGCTTCATCGCCAAGATCTTCCAAAGTACTTATGGGAAAGAGCAGCAAGTACAAACGTGTATGTACAAAACAGAACACATCATTGTGTCTTAGAACTATGCGTTTGCATGCAAAATAGATAGCAATCTTTTATTGGTGGCAAGAATGGAAGAATTAATTAATTAATCAAGTCATCTAAGTATGCATTAGAGTGAAATATTTATGTTATACTTCACAAAAGAGTAGGCAAACAAAGTTGTCATATCATGTAAAGAAGGTATTGTTGAAAATATTGAAATAGAGGCAATATGGCAAGGTCAATCACCTTCAACAAAATATGTGCAACATGCCATTCAAACGAAGCCAAATATGTCCACAGAAAAGGGCCAGAATATTTAATTAAAATTTGGGCATATGAATTTATGAAACAAGAAGCTGAGTATAGGAATGAGAGCTTAAATGCTACAGGTTCCCCAATGCTTGAGATAAAGTGTTTGAAGTGAAAAAAAACGATGCAATATATGCACTCAACATCACCCAACGTATTTAATGGAGGTATGATAATGATGGTGTGTAACAACTAGGTTTGGAAAATGAGTAGAAATGATGGAAAACAAGAATGTAACAACCAACAGTCAAAATGATTAACATGGTATAGCCTTAGTCATTACACAAAACTAAATCACTATTAGATTTTTGGGCTACTTCATAAGTATTTACACCATATTTGGGGTTGCTTCATGAGATTTGAAGTACATGGTGTATGTTCATTCCCTAAATAGTCCAAGAGGGATTGTAGCAAGAGAAATAGTCCATGATGAATATGTACAATTGAGACAGCTTGCTCAGTGGATGTTTGACCTCAATTTATTCTTGGCTCAATATTATTCCCTTGGGCATTGGAGATCTCTTGCCTAGATGATGGACGCACTTCACGATGGCCACATGGGAGGATTCACTGGGTCAGAGAATGCCCTACAAGGGATGTGGAGTATTGTTCGTCATGGAGGAGGGCTTCAAGCCCTATACATTGTGTGGTAGCTTTGATTCCTCTATGGAGGATTGAAAATGGTTTGGAGATACTTGGGGCTTCAACAGAGTTCTTGCAGGAGGTAGTTTCCCTAGTGGAGTACTTTGCTTTGGAGGATAGATTAATCTAGATAGATATTGGTCGCCACCCACCTATTCCACTGGCTCAAAAGTGTTCTCTATTTTGGCAATTTTCTAGTAGTCTCTCTACGGTTTTGGGTCGTTTTTAGGACCTAACGATGTTTTTTGGGCCCGCAACAGCCCAAATGATAGTTGTAGGCTCTTATCTAGGCCCGATCCACTATAGCACTGCTCGGCTAGATCTTTTCAACGGTATACCGAGCACCCCAAACCAAAATCATATGCAAAAGTTATGACTCTAGGAAGTTGACTGCTCAACTAATCATCACCTTCGGGTCGATAACTTTATGAAGGTTCATCTCTTAGGGTTAGGTTTTGGGATGTTTAGGGTTCTTTCCCTCATGCATATGATAAATAGGCCCTTTTGGCCTCTTTCTGTATTCGCCTTGTCATGAATGAGAGTAGTCATCACATCTCTTCTCAAAGATAAACTACCACCATTCTAGTTGCTTTATTTTACAGTATGTTCTATTTCTATCGTTTAATAGAATTTGTGCTTATTGTATCATTGTTTTCCTTGCAATATATCTGTGTATGTGATTCTATATTTGTTCTTTCATTTCGTTCTCACATAAATCTGGATTATAGATGGAGTCACTAGAGGCTCGAGATGGAGTGGCATGAACTAATCTTGTGTAGCTACATCACCTTGGAGTCCTTATTGTGCACACGTCATCATTAGAGAAGAACACTTGTACTCTAGAGTGGAACGTCACATTTGGGTGACCAACAAGGGCTCATGTAGATTGCTCGTGAGGGTTTGTGCCTTTGCTCGTGAGGGTTTGTGCCTACATGGTATTGTAGGCCTTCCTTACCTCTCATATAAATAGAGGAAGGAGAGAGTCTTTCCATTCGTATATTCATTTGCAACTTTCTCTTCATATTTGTCTTCTTGGAGAGATTCACTAGGTTTTATGAGTTCATGAGGAAACACTAGGCGAAGCTACGGAAAAGAAAGAGGACAACTTGAATTGTAATTTTCTCTTGTGACTAGGGTTTTCTCTTATGGAGAAAATGTTTAAAATGATTATATGACTTGTGTGTTCATTCTTTCTCACTTGTGTGTAGAGATGTGACCTAGAAGAGGAGCACAATTGTCCTCTCTCTCTGGGTCTTCACTTGTACTTGTTTCTCTCTTTGTCTCGCCCGAGCACTAGGGTTTCTTGGTCTCTTTGGAGATTCTTGGAGTTCTAAGGTTAGGGTTTTGCCCTTGGAGATTAGAGACCAGGTTTTTGGCAGAAACTTGTAAGGTGGACTTGTGAAGAAGGGAAGAGGAGGATGTCTTGCCTTGGAGATAGTGTTTGAGGGATTCTTGCAATTGTACTTCTTGGTGGAGCTAAGGTTTGATGGTTTACCCTAGCTAGGGCATTTTGCATGATTCGATTTTGTAGCATTGAAAGGAGGCTATGATATGCACTTCATTATTGAACTAATATATGAGGTTTCCAGCCATACATATCTTGTGTCAATCTCATAATTGATTTTCAGCTACATGTGTCCTTCATATTTTGCTAATTGCATCTATTTATGATCTTGTTGATTGGACAGAAGTAAAAGGGCAAATTGTGAAGTCATTTGACATCTAAAGAAGAAGATAAAGGGGTTGATTTCAGTCTTATAATACTGTTGCTAATTCTAATGTAAAAGTACATTATTGACTAATAAGTTTCCCTAGAAGCATTGAAAACTCTCGGTTGGTGTCTTTTCTCCTTAATAGCCTGAAATTTTAGGGTTGTTTGAAAGCGAATTATTGTAGTCTTCTATTGTTATTTTGTGCTTTAATTTACAGCAGTCCTAAGGTAGAAAATTCTAGGGTTAAGATCCGAGGAACCTTCTAGAAAGAAGGTGAAATTTTTGAATTGCATTGAAGTGTCATTCCGGTGAAATTTCCAACAATCAAAAAACAATACCATCATGGGAATGTTGTGCCAGCAAAGAGAATGGTGAGTATGTAATGGAACAGAAAAGGATTGGTGAAAGCATGCACTGCAAAACGAGTGAATGCAGAACTCAAGATGAATACTCTATTTATCAAATCATATGTCAACAAGCTTGTGTAGATGGTGCTATTGTGTTCCTTCAAGATATAGGGCAATAAACGCTGCTGAAAAAACAAAGCACAGTATAGTTAGGAAAAATGACATGAAGTCCAATGCCTATGGCCATCAACCATTTCTATAGAGACGTGTCAAATGACAACAAGAGCATGAAATATGTATGGTCACAGTAAACATAAGAAGGGAATGAACTAGCAACGTTGTGGCCATTTGTGCAAACCCAATAACAAAGTTTATGCAATGGCATTAGGCACATGTCGGGTTATGAACTTATGAAACAATAGCAGGTTATGGAAGACGAAAGCAATGAGATAGCGAAGTCCAAAAAGTGCCAGAACTCAAGTAATGAATAGAAATAAAGCTGTAATAGCAGTGATGTGTTAAGAAAGAGTGCTCCCTGGGTACGGTGGTATACCCTTAATAAATGCATATGTACAACTTGAAGAGTGAAGAGCAAGCATGTATACCAATTTGAAATAACCAATCATGGTTTTCAAAGCTCAAGCTTCCATAGTGGAAAAAACGCATGGTAACAACATCATCAAAGCAACAATTCTAGGCAACTTTAGGGGTAAGAGTGATAGCTAAAAATATGGGTATCCCGGACAAAGGAGACAACAAAATGAAGGGCAATAAAAGTTGAAAATAGAAACAAACCTAAACTCATTCACCAGTTAAAACCACGCAATAAAAAAAGCATCGCAAACCAAATAAAGACTACCTTTTCAGAATGCAAGCAATTAAATCAGTGGAAGAAAGCTTAGCCAAGAATGTGACTACAGTCTAGGCAATGAAGTCAAAGTCCAAGATGAATGGTCAAGCACAGTATCCAACAGCAACCAAGAAAGGTTTTAAAGCACCCACAAGCAGTTAAAAGGTTGGAAATTGCAACGGCTGGATGGCAGTCTCAAGAGTTGCAAAGCTCATTCCCAGAACCAAAAACCAAATTGCAAGAAATGATAGCCAACAGAGAAGGGAGGGTAGAGTAAAAATTATCTCAAAAAATATACACCCATTGCCATGCACATTAAATGCAAATATGAATGCCTAGTGTGTGAAAAATTCATAAATGTGTGCCTTAAGACAAATTCAGAAATTTCAACTCAAAATTTGAGGTTCCTATAATTGAAAGTGAAGAAAAGAGGGGAAAATCGTTTTTCTAACTTTGTTTTGGCCCCACAGATTCCGTTTTCACACGTGTGTTCGACACATCAGGATACACTAGGGAATGCGTTGAACACAAGTTTGACACATGTCCACCTTGTGTCTAACACATGCAAGTAGTATGTCACACACATCATGTAAAGGGTAGATACATGCAAAACATGGGGATGTGTCCTATTTTTTATCATATACCCTTACCAAGCCACTGGGAGAGGATAAGCTCAAAAATTCAGAACACTTGGATTCATGGTCAATGAGATAAATGTTATCACATATATATTGCAGTTGGGCTACCATGATGAAGCATACAGGTTGATCTCTTTATTTTTCCGAGATATTCATTCAGATGGGGTTTTAGCATGGATCATTACAGCCTCAGCTGTTTCAGAGCCTTGTTTAGCAATGTTTCCTTGCCAGAACTGAGATTTCCTTGACCATTGAGAGGATTTCAATGGTGACCTAGTTCATTTGAGCAGAGTAGCAGATCAGATGTGGTACAAAGTTACAGAGGGGCAATATCAAATGGAGACAGGTATATTGTGAGATCAGGTATATGGCTCCTTGGTAGGTTTTTTGTTCTTTGATGTATGTTAAACACCTAGGCTTGTCATGTTAGGATGATCATGGTGACCAATGCTTAAATTACATATGTACTAATCCTTAAACGTGTGTTGTGAATGATCAAAGAGTCTAATGTTGAAGACTATTGTTTATACCATGTTTTACACAAATCTTAAACCTTAGTGCTATGTTGGTTCCATGTATCATTTGTCCCCATCCATCAAGTTCATCCATAGTTGTTTTTTCTCCCATGACCTTGGTTGATTGAGACTTGTGAGATTGAAGATCTTTTCCCCATCTTGACCCCTGTGCATGATAGACTCCATGTTTTTATGTGTCTCTGGCTATGAAGTATGTGGCTTGGCCAATGTGGCTAAGTTCACCAGGTAGTCTTCCTTTAGTCCTCAAAACAAGTGCTCCACCCAATAGTGTCTTTAGACACTAAAGCATCCGAAAGCATAACCATTATATCTAAATGATGCAAAGTATGAATGTTAAAAAAATAGTCAATGGCCAAAGGATGAGCACTCATTCCTTGTATAATGTTAGGCTCATTTGCTCTCCACAGGGGCAACAAAGTGAGGAAAACCCGTCGGGGCTATGGATGCTCGCTGGCAGCGGAGCTAGGCCTTAGTCATTTACTGGAGCCCAGAAAGCTTTCCAGTGCACCTGCCTTTGTAAGTTGGCTACTATCTTATGTGAAATTGAAAGTTATTGAAAACGGTCAATGGTCAAAGGATGAGCACTCATCCTTTGTATAGTGTTCGGCTCATTTACCCCTACAGGGCAACATGGTGAGACTAAACTACAAAGGTTGTGTCTTTGTCATTTACTGGAAGCCCGCAAGGCTTTCTAGGGCACCTACCTTTGAAGGTTGACCAGTGTTCCAAAATAATGAGAAAGGAAACTTGCTAGAGTCTGAAGGAAACAAGACCAAGTACTTTATCCATTTGTAAGACACCACCATCCCCTATTGCTATCTGTCATGCATATGTCATTTTGGTTGAGTGTGTTTGTCATCATTTGGAGAGATCACATTGTCAAAACCAACAAGAGGTCATCACCCATTACTTAGCCTTGTTTTCCATCCTCACCCAGCACTAGCAAATGGTTTAAGCTTTGTAAGTATGGCATACACAAGAGACTTCCAGAAGATTCAATGATTCTTCAAAGACACGAGTATATCTTATTGGTTGTTACTATTATTACTATTATTGTCACCATCATTCTGAATAGCATGATTAAAGTTGGGTTTTAATATACATCTTGGAGCAGTTCTTACCCTGGATGCATGCAGGATCATTTTAGTTCAGTATCTCACCTACAATTTGGGTACTTTGAACTGGTCAACCCAGTTGACCAATTCAAACATGGTTCCCAATGCAGTGGCTCAAAAAAAAACAGTGCTTATATTTACTCCAAACATGCCCAAGACCAATACAGCGGTTTCAGTTTTCATAGTTTGGCATTAGATTGCATGATCATTGATTATTATCACTTTATAATTGGTCAAATTATATTATTATTGCAGTGAATTTGGTTCTCCTAGAGCACCTCAGTTTTCCAAGGGGTATGAGTAGTCACTTGTACCATTCTTCTATGTCTCCAAATACTCCGGTGTAGTCATTTTGCCCCAGTTCTCAGCCTGAAGGAAGATATGATGACTTTTGTGATTTTTAGAGGTTGTACCATCAAAAAATGAGCTAGAAAATACTAGGAAAATCAATTTAGCTTCGGAAGTCAAGAAAATAGAAGGAAATTTATCCAGTGGCTCTTTGGACACTTCTTCATCAGTTTCAGTGAACATTTGGTCTGGGATTATTTATTGAGGATGTCTCCCAAGGGACGCCCCTCACCTTGGCTAGATGTTGTATCACATTGTTATATCTTATGATTTGAGGTTGTAATGGGGATAGGGTAAATTAAGCCCCTAGTGACCCCCTTTGATGTATTATCATGATTATATCTTATGTTATCTTATATTTTGACTTAGACAAGGTATCATTGGGCAAAAAGTGTGCCCCCCTTGATCTAGTCAAATTGATCCATGTAAAGTTTATCTTCACTGTTGATGATGTTATAATCTCAATCGTCGGATGTAAAAGTAAGTTAGGGTTTGTGTGTCTCAAAAGCTATATAAAGACGAGGACCCCCCCCCCATTGTAAGCCATGAGCTCTAGCATTGGAACTTCTAATAAAGAGATTATTATGGGATTCAACACTTGTGTCTTGTAGATAAATGAATGCGATGATGATTGGTATTGCTTATCTCCGGCATTGAGATAAATCTGGCATAGTTTTTGTATCATTTTTTTACCCATTTTATTTGCAGGTTGAAGGAGGCGAATTGAAGGAGGCGCATTGGTGGGGGGACTCACTTTGTTGCCGTACTTCGATTTGGTTTATCAAGGAGTGGTTACTTCTTTATGATTTCTCATTCTTGTATCTTCTTTATTTGCAAATCCCGTTTAGCTATCATTGCTAATTGATTTCTTTGGTGTGGCTAGTGTAAGGGGGCACTAAGGTCATTGAGCAAAGCATAAATTCACCAAGATATTGCCCAGATCTCTCACTTGATCTTCGAGGAAGCATTCTTCATCATCCAGGAGGATATCTACAAGTTTCAGGTATGTCTCTCAGTTTATTTCTCAATGTTTTAATTTTCATGCATTGCACATCACCCACTGCACTTAGAAAATCACTTGTAGTAATTAGGAAAAATCACCGAAACATTTTACACTGGGAATCTGCAAAATTGGAGATCTGGGTTTTGCTGGCCCTCATCAAAAAACCCTCTCTCCCTCCTAGGTGTCATTTTTGGACTCCATTTTCCCACCTTAAAGCATCGCTGATCCCTCGGAGAAAGAGCCCATCCTGTCTTGTCAGCCCATTTCCTGTGTGTTCTATGTTTCCAGTTTCTATTCGGATTTCTTCACACTATCAAATATTTCATCCAAGCAAATGTGTTGTAAGCCCCAATTCTTTGATTTAACCTCACCTTGGGAATTTCCATATTTCTATCTAAATCCCCCCAAGGTCCCAGGTTTGATCAATTGAACAAACACACAAATCCTACATCTGATCTGTAATCCCATCAACGACTGTTTTATTTGGATTAAGTAACATTTCCAACACCCGTAATCAACTCCACTCAAGCATCCCTTAAATCGTGACTTATTCCTTAAATCTAGGGTTTCAAGCTTTCACCTTACGAATTCTCTGTTTGGGTTTGACCTAGTGACTAGCTTTATGTCTTTTCTTTTAGGATGGTCTGGGTCTCCCCCTTTGTCACTCGAGCTTCAATGGCATAAAGCGAAGGATATCCCAACCGACGTGACAACCATCCATCATTTGGGGGTTGGGGTATTCGTCGGTCACGGCTTTGGTTGCTTGTCCCCTCTGTCATCTTGAATAGGATCAATCAATGGGGCAACTACGAGATTCGTGATAACAATAACCATTAAAAACGGTGTTTAATGGCCATCTCCTTCATCATGATAACCCCTGGTTAATGGTCATCTCCTTCATCATAATGACCCTATTTGGTAGTATTTTCTTGTATTTCTTATGATATGTATATGACCCAATCATTAGTTTAGAACCTATAATGTTGGGCTAATTGAAAGTGATTTCTCATATGTGTTTGCCTATACAAAACCATATAGTGTAATGAAAATCTAATATGTGTTATTTATTACAACACGATTGCATAATGGTGTTACTATTGTGTGTTTATTGCTCGTGGTAGGTTTTGTAACACGGTATAAGGGTTAGTTTGCTTGAGGCATGCCTTTTTGCCACTAGTTTTGTGATAGAAATAGTACTACTTGTAATCATAGTGGACTGTAATCTGCCAGTCATATTCAAGACTTCATCACTATCATGTGCCTGGACTAATGTCTTAAAACCTCGACTCGAACTTGAAATCAGTGAAGGGGCAACTCGGACTCAAAATCCGAGTTGGCCGATTTGAATTTAATGACTCGGTTGACTCAAAAATACATAAAATATTTAAATTCTAAAGAAAACAATATTTTAAACTTTTAAAGATTCCAATCCATGATCCCAAAGCATTGGAGACAAAATATCCAAAGCTTGTTCATGTATATACCATATAAGGATGAATATATCAAATGGCACGAAGTGTATTGTGCAACAATGCTATACATATATGGAACAAAATACATAATCAATGAGGCCTAAATGGCTTATAGAGTCCAAAAAACAACATGCATGATGCCACAACATCATACATCATACATCATTGATTATACATCATACATGTTATTGATTAATATGATCAATCATCAAACTCATCACCACTGCTAGAGCTAGAACTAGAACTAGAATCAGGACTAGCAATGGCATCATCATCTATCTCAAGCTTGGAATCCTCAAGGTCATCTACAACTACAGTAGCAGTGGTAGTACTAGTTGAACACCTAGAATCACGAGGTTAGGGTTCATCTTACAGCTTTAGGGTTACGGGTTAAATTCTAAGTTGCACAAAATGGGGAAACAACGACGAGTTTCTGATGAGCAAGGACATTTTAAAAAAATGAATGTGAAACATAAATCAGAAATAATACATGTCAGCGAATCATTGCCTATATTGGAATCGTATTCAGCAATAGTACCCTATGTCTTCCTCCTCTAGGCTCTAGCCCTAACCTCTACCTTGAATCTCAAAGTTGATCCTGCAAGGACATTAGTCAACGACTCAACACCCTACAATTTTGATGAAATTTTCTAATCCAATCGTTAAAATAAGGTAGAAAAAGCTTTCAATGCTTAATAAGTGATTTTGCTTGAGTGAAGAGTACATTTTTATTAAGGTCATAACAAAGGATTTCAACAATCAACATCACCAACATCAAAGTATATAGAGGGGTTGATGTGCTTGATTAAATGTCAATCCCATGCCCTCATACATAATAGAATTTGGTGGAAACTTTGCAATCATGAAACCATAAAAACTATTAGTAACTGAACAGAGACGATTTTTAAAAAAAATTCACAGGCAACTTGGCCAATTCAAGTTGGGACTATGCCAAGTTGACCGATTTGGTACCAAACCGACTGACACCAATTCGGCTGGTTCAGTATAGAATTGATCACCCGATCCAAGTTGAAGGCCGAGATGGCTTGGTGGAGGGTCAACTTAGTCGAGGCCAAGTCCGAGTTGACCAATTTTTAAAACAAAGGCCTAGACAGTGTCATTGCACCGAGAGACGCGAGGTGCTCTCCAACCCAATATGGGGGAGATCATGTCACGTTATGCTAGTCGACATAAATAAAAAAATATTAAAAAATTAAAAATATAAATTACATGTTGACTTAAATAAAATATAAAAAAAAATTAACTAACATAGATCCATTTAAAACCCAAATCTATCGAGTACCGAGAGGAATCCAAATGATAAAAAATGTACACCTCAGGAAATTGGATCCCTCTAGGTTATAGATCCGGGTTTGAAATGGATCCATGCTAGTTTAGAAAGTCTAGCGTCACGGGACTGTTTCTTACTTGGGCTGTACTCTAGGAATATTTTCCATATTTTCACGATGTTATAACTCAACTATTTATGATGAATCATGAATCACAAGCACAAGATAAAAGAGACGGAGATAATTCTACATGCTTGCTATCTATTAAAATGTGATGCCCAAATCATGCAGCGTCTTTCAAGTGTCAGATTTGTTTCATTTTGTAATATTCTCCATCTTTTCACGATGTTATAGCTCAACTATTTCCGATGAATCACGAACCGCGAGCACAAGATAAAAGACTCGGAGATAATTATGCATGCTTACTTATTATTGAAATGTGATGCCCAAGTCATGCATTGTCTTTCAAGTGTCAGGTTTGGTTCCGCTTTTACAAAACGAGAAATCGATTTTTGAACTCGATTCTCTATCAGAAATTAGTGTCGAACTTCATCTAAAAGCCCTAGTGCGTGAAACTGATGTTTATCATGCATCTTAATAGTAAGTTAGTAATGACCTTCATTCGCGGGTTAACTCGGTCAATAGATCACTTCACAAACAGTCTCGGAAAAATTCATTCCTATAATTATTACTCTCCTGATTTCGTACCTCCCGGGGCTTTGACATCTAGGCCTCTTCCCGCAATTGAGGGTTCCTTAAGTTGAATATGAGGACTGATTTGAAGAACCGATGGAAGATTTGTTGGACTCCAAAACCCCCAAACGCTCTGTTGAAAAGGGGTTTTACATCTCTGTTGACGGAGCCCATCTCTGTTGCAGCAATGTCGTTCTCCATGGCTGGCTATAATAGATTATGGCAGCTCTGTTCTAGGAGTGGAGAATATTTCATGTATGTATTTGTTTTATGGTGGCCTTGTGCAAAAAACAGTTAACTGTTGGATACATATTCTGTCACTTCGGCTCTGGAAGAGCGAATTTTTCATTCATATGCAATACAAGTCCCTGCTCTCTCACGGCGGTGGCATAATTTCAGGAAGTATAACCCTCGTTGCGGGGATAAAAGTGGTGTCAGGTTGTTTATGTTCGGTATTGATCTATAGAAGCATGACCAGTACAATTGAAGCATCACCATGGTAGTTGATCGATGTTGAATAACTTGTTGGATTAACGATATGAGATGATACAAGTGGTACAAAGCATTGGTTAGGATATATATATAGTTGAGTAAGGAGGTATTGGATATGCCATTATTGGTGATTTAAGGTACATGTTGTGTTGTAAGGGTAGGGGATTGTGTACGAACAAATGGTGCATATCGAACATCATGTGTGGGGGTATAAATACAGGCTAAAGGTAGGATGTTCAATTTAGTTATAGGGTGTATATAACATGTATGAGGTATATGTGTAATGTGTAAATGTAATATATAAGATTTTATAAGGTGGTTGTTGTATATATAAGGTATTCGTGTAGTGGTTATTTGCAACATACTACTATTTTTTATAACCATTGAAAGAAAATCTAGCATGTACATTTGGGGAGAGGATAAACGTCATTAAAGAGAGAGAAAATACTACCTGAAGGATATTGTCAAGGGTATGAGTGACCCTAACAACTTGTACTGCTACGTGGCAATAATGTTACTGACTTGTATGACCAAACTATACATGTCATACTAACATTAGGACGTGGCGCACAAAGCATGGTGTCATCTATTAGTATTCGTTGTATGGCCAACAACTAAAACTCCTTACCACTTTTTGTGGGGTCACCATTGTCATACTAATACACAAAAACCATTGGCATATAAAAACACTTACTCAACATACCTTGGCAATTAGATCATCACCTTTACAATCACCACACTTTACAAATTGTGCCTCTAAAGCATCATGTGCTTCATTCCTCCCATCATTCGGCAACAAGGGTGCTCATAATATTCTTGTTTAGCGTACCAAAGCATGCATATGCCAATGAGAGAATAAGGTGCACCCACATTGATCCATATGGTAGAATGAGAGAATAAGGTGCACCCACGTTGATCCATATCGTAGCTTGAAGGAAAGAAGCAAATACAACAAAGGCAACCAAGGTTTTTAGCCATTAGTTTAAGCACAGATTAATGACATGGACAGTGAATTGGTTTTGTGGCAATAGTAAGTTCTTTGTGGACATAGGTCAAAGGCATCTTTGTAATGGGAGTACAATTTTTTTAGCTATTTTATCTCTCTATTAACATAATTCTTTGTGACTATAATCATGACATTTGCTCAATTTATCTTCATGTGTACACATGTCTTCTTTGAACCCTTCGTTTTTTCATTGTTTATGTTGCCTTTACATGTGATATAAGCTTACTAACCCATATAATTTGTAGTACTTCCCTTGTCATTTGAATTCTATATTTTTTTCTTGTAGATTGTGACGTAGGTACCCAATTGCATTAACCACTCTACTCCTAACCCCGCACCCATCCCATTGAGTGGTAGAGCATAACATCCAATTCGCAAGTCCAAGTTTTGTACATGTAAAGAAATTTTATGGCATCTTCTTATTCCTTTGACTTGTTGACCATAGACGATTGTAACAATGACATTCTTCATAAGGTATAAAAAAATTTAGTTGTTTTTTATATTCATATCCATGAAATTATATGTACTTCCAAAATCTACCAATATTGTGGTATTTTTATTTTGTATACTTCCCTTGAGTTTTAGGGTCCTTGGTTTAATTCTTCCTATGATTGACAAGTGACATCATGGGTTTTTCATCCCTAGTGTTTTTGGATATTACCATTGTTCCTTAGATAAGGTGAAGTATATCTCTTTGTACATGGATGCACTTTTTCTTTTTGGCTAATAGCTTCATTATGAACCCATGATTATTTTTCCTTACAAGTTTCCGTTGTGCATGTGATTGTTTTTAATTGATGATTTTGCATCCTCATCAAAATTTAGCATGTCTCCTTCATCGAAAACCTCCACTTCCTTCCCATTTATAATTTTTCAATGGTATAAGTGTTTTGATGCACCTCTATGACCTGGTAACCATTTCTTGCCAAATTTACAATAATTAGTATCCTTCTTACCTTCAAATTTTGAGCTTCATTGATTATTTTCCTCACTCAAGTATGTGCTAAAACATACCTCGATTTTTTCTTCATTCAAATTTTAGAGGGTTTTCTTTTGAGTATGAGTTGGCCATACATTTGACATGGATTGGAAATCCTCACTTCTATTATTTATGCCTTGTTTGGCTTTTTCCATGGTTCTAACATTGTGCATTTATGTATTTCTTTGTGAGAGGATTTAATCCAAACACGTAAGTTTGGAGTAGTTGATTTTGCAATAACCCAAGCACTCATGTTGCCAACACTTCCCAATCATATGTGTATTCATCCACTTCACATTTTTGTTGTATTCTAGTGAGCTTTGCAACAACAACAACAAAATTGTTAAACCTTGGAACCTCTTAAGAATATATATGCAATGTATTGGAGTTATATGAACAAAATGTTTTTCCACCACATGTACCAATTTTATACAATTCCCTCAAGATGCATGGATGTGTACTTGATTTTTTTCATTACAGTGTTGAACATTATGTGTTTTGAAGTATTCCTCTACTTTGTCAATCTAAGCTTCACTTTGTTTTTCATTTCCATCAAATTTTTATAACTCTAGTTTTGCTTTCATCGGTTACACATATATTGGTTTATTTGTATAGGATTGTGGTTGGGTAATGGCGAGCAATAAACCTTTCATGGATGTGTGGTTGGGGATTAGCTTTGACGTCCTAGTTTGATGAGATTGGTGTAATAAAATTGGTTGAAGACTCTCTGATGAGTGTCATTAGCACCTCGTGTCTTTTCTTAATTTGGTCCTTCAATGCATCCTCGCTTTTAGTGACCTTTTGTATTATTTTGTTAATCCTTGTTTTAATGCATCATGGTTCTATGCAATTTCATGCCTCTAACTTTCATGACCCTCCCTGAAACTCTAATTATTTCTTGCTTTAACACAACATGGTTATGTGCAATCTCATGTCTTAGATTATCTTGGTTCCACTAAAAATCCTCCTTCATTTATGCATGTTCCTTAATAACCTAGTTGTATTGTCCCTCCAATTTTTCCAACCTAGTAGTAATATATGCCATTGCCCACCATTATCCTTTTCGAGGGATAAATGTTGAAGGTTGTTGTTTAATTGTTAGTCATTGAGTGATGGAGGTAGTGCGCATGTATGGTTTCCTTGTTGTACACATATTATTTATATATGGATTTATTTATAGGTGTATGAAATGAAATTTGGTGTATAAACAAATAAAAATATAAATATGGCTTTTATTTTTATTTTGGCTATATATGAATGAGATTTTAATTTTGGCATTGTATGACAATTGATGACGGCATGTATGGCGTATATAATTTGTGGTGGTTGTACAAAAGAGAAATGGCAGCTAAGACAAGCAACTATACAAAAAAATTGGTGATGGTTGTATGGAAGAGAAATGGTGGCTAGAAAAAGGAAACTATGTGGAAGAGTTGAATATGAGGATTGTACAATAACTTAACCCAATGCCCAAGTTGGGCTCTAATACCACTAAGGTGTATAAACCTGAGGTACATTTGCAAAAAATCCAAATTGGAATAAAATAGAAATATATAAATATAGATGAGTAGTTGATGATGATTACAATGATGAATGGCATTAGCAATTTTTTCTTGGAATACAATTCATCCCACCCTTAATCTCATAAGTGAGAGTGACATTGTTGGTATCTTGTCAACCCTCGTCAATGATCCTCTCGCAAAGAGAGGACATATCACAAGTGGCATTTGAACTCGGGTGGAGAGAACAACAATTTCTTCTCTCAACCACATGTGCTAGACCCAATTGATAATGACCTTGACACTTACAGGCCTTGTGGTGGTGTTTCATGTAAAGTTGTGTCTTTGCATGATTCACCTTTTAATATTTGCATTGATGTTCTAAGTTATATAGTCTAGGTATGTGTAATATTATTAATGATTTCATTAAATATACATAACACATATATCCGATCCCCTTGCATATTTTTTTAATAATTCGCCCAAATGACAATTATGTTGGTTATCATTAATTGTCATGTCTATTCACTATAGTTCTATGCTTTAAATTTTTTAAATGTTTATTTTGGTCATCATTTGTTTGAGGCACAAATAACTTGTACATTCATACTAATTTAGTGTAATTTTGTTTAATGTAGTTTCTATTTCTAAACTAAATCCTAAGTACATAACTACATTCATACTTTCACCAATCTTATATATAACTACTTTCATATGCTTTCACCAATTATCTATATAACTACTTTCATATGCTTTCACCAAATCTCTTATTAAACCATAACATAGCTAACTAAATAACTATCTTCATGCTACTATTAAACTTAGAACTATTAAATTATAATGCAAATTAGAACATGTACCCCTCTTAATTCTAGATCTAGTAAACACCTTCTTTCATTGACAAAAAAAATTGTTATAGAAATTCAAGACGGCTATTGATATTTTGAAGAATGCTTCATAGAAATATGTGAATCTTCTTCTTCTTCTTCTTCTATTTATTTAGGCAACTTGACAACATCATTAACTTACTTGGACAACAACAATTCATTATGGGGTTTCTCACCTCCAACATCTCGATAGCAATGGCAATGGTAGCCCTATCTTTCACATTAAGTCTCTTAGAGATAGCCTTCCTCCTCGTAAGTAAGTATAATGGCAACCATATATTCATTAAAATAATCGCTTCATGTACTTAGTAAAGGGATATTGAAATCATGTATTCAATGTTAAGATTGCACCACCATATATCCACATTATCCTTGTACTATTACATTTCTATAGGGAAAAAACAAGTAATGACATAGTAATGCCCAATTATATAGAAATGAAACATGTCGTCATTAATCACCTCGTCATTCAAACAACTAACCTTCACAATAGACATTTATGGTATCTACACCTTCATATTCCCTTCGTTGCCCTATCATCCAAAAAGTGTGATGCGTTCTCATAGAGATATCATCATCTCATTAGATCACAAATCATTAAGAGCAAGCCTTGTACTAAATGACATAAGTGATGGAGCATCTAGTGGAGTGGTTGCTTCACTTCCACGTTCTAGTATTCCTCCTCTTCTAATATAAGACTTGGGTTTCCCTCCTTCTCAACTTCCTTGTCCCTGTCCTTGACCCTAGTTGAGCTTCCCACCTCTATACATAGACTTCCAATCTTAGCATGCACATCATTCCCAATGAAAACTTTACCATAAGATTTATTCCCACCCATCATTACTCAATTCACATTTAAGCCCTTTCAACGCTCCCCTTCGCTCATGTAAGGGGTTATGCTGGTTGTAATGATTACTTTGTAAATATGCATGTGTATATGTGATAATGTGACACAAAGATATGTGAGATGTTAACTAGAGTAGGAACTAAAGAGTTATAAAGGGTTCAAATTTGGTGGAATATATATATATATATATCCCTCTTGGGATTCGAACCTCTTTAGACATTTAATGCATATTCAAGTTTTGCATTTGCAACATTGCATTTTTACTATACTCGACATCATTACTAACAATGTCTTACATATTCAAAGGGGAAATTATTTCACCACTAACTAACTATTTCATAGTCATAAAACCCAAAAGCATGAGAAATAGTAAACTTGATATGATATTTACAATTTGATTGTGTTTGACCACAAAATAAAAATGAAAAATAAAATCAAGAATTTATTGTGAATGGGAGCAAAACCCTTGTTAGCCCCCACTAGATCAAGGGAGTAGAACATGCCATAGGATAGGATAGGAGGTTTTATAGTTGTATAAGTTATTCCAAAACACCAAAATATATGCATATCTCATTGTTGTTACACACACATGCATGCATGCAAATAGGTTTCATAGAGGAAGAGGGTAAGGTCGAGTAAGCACTCATACTCATCCTACACCCAATTAATCATTATGTTAGTAGGAAACACCACTCCCCTTTGGTTGCTAGCATTGTGCTAGCATTAGCTTATAAGATCATGGTGTGTTCAAATTTATATGGGATGGAGAACCAACCCTCATGACTAATGTGGAGAAACACACTAGAGGAGGGAAGATTTTCATATAAATGAGGTAAAACTCTTTGCTAGAGCAAGGAAAGAGCTAAGCTTTAAAGAGTCAACATTATTCCTCACTACCTTACTTGCTATTATAAGGTCTACAAATGTCTTGCTTGTTACTCTTTTAGTTAAGAAAAAGATACCACCAAATAACAACAAACTCAATGAATAACATAATTTCCAACTATCTATGTTTATTAAGTAGGATCTAAACTTCAAACTTTGGTATAGTGACATACTTAACCACTAAATTGCAACTTAAAAATCATAATAATTGAGAATGAATCACTTAATTTCCAAGAATTTTGTAATTAAAATTTAAAGTTTAATCTTTAACCTAATAACATTCTATGCACTAAAAACAACCCTAAAATCATAATAATTGAAAGTTTGTAAAATTTAGTGATAAAAAAAATGATAAACATCTAACTGATCCATTTGTCTATATCCTCTCAACTTTACAATTTTGTAATCTTAATGCCTCTATCAATTAGAAAATGCTTCAATTATTTTTATATAAATATACTTTACGATTTTGTAATCTTAATATCTATCAATTAGAAAATGCTTCAATTATTTTTATGTAAATATACTTTACAGTTTGACAACAACCAAAAAAATGCTCGAATTATTTTATGTAAATATACTTTACCGTTTGACACTATTTGAACAAATTGCGAAAATCATATGCGTTACTAAAGGTACACTTCCATGATCATATTATTATGCAAGCATCCCATCGGAAGAAGGATATCAATATGACAAAATTCAGACTTACAACTCTTGCAGTGCTGTCAGGTTCCCAAGCTCTGGGGGAAGTGTCCCATTAAGACTGTTTGAAGCAAAGTTCCTGAAGATAAAACCCCGCTAGTAAGAAATAGTTCATGTTTTCTTTATTTTGTTGTTAGTTTAAGTGACCATGAGTAATCATGGAAAACAGTGGTTTATATATATATGATATAAAGGAATGTAAGCACCCAGAGACGGAATGAGGCTATTGGACTACGAGGAACTGAACTGATAGCCTGTTATATCTTCTCAAACTCACAAAGATATAGCACATTTGCATTCCATACAAAAAGGAAACCACTAGGATTTAAGCAGGAAAATGTTGAACAATATGATGTTTATGCTCTCAGTTTTTTCCCTTTCCAGTTTAGTGCCCAATTTGATGTTTATGATCTCAGTTTTTTCCTTCTAATGTAGTGCTCAATATGATCTTTGAAGGATGTAGTGCTCAATATGATCTTTACGCTATCCTTCAGTGAAAGTATGCATGTGCGCAGGGAGAGAAACAGAGAGGGGGATATCTTACAATACAATCAATTTTCGAAGATTTCCAAGCTCCTTTGGGATAGGGCCAGATAAATTATTTACTCCAAGAGACCTGAATCAATGAATGTTATTGAACATCAGTGGTGCAAATTGCCTGTAAATGAAATCGATTTTCGTAGTAATAATTAATGATGATTTCAAGTAGTATGACCTATATGAAAGATACAGATCAACAAACTCTACCTGCCTAATACAAGACGAAAGAGAAGTTCCTGTTAAAAGAATATAGAACAAAGGGGGAAGAATCTCACAAGTACTGCATGCTTGTGAGGTTACCCAGGAAGCTAGGTATTGGTCCTGTTAAAAAGTTTCGTGTCAAGTTCCTGCCATGAAAATTCCACATATCGCTCTGTCAAGATCTCACTTTATACAGACAGAATAAGTAAACCCCGAGGGTTCTTTTCAAGTGGCATGGA
>LPNX010455019.1:26287-40193 GCA_001517045.1 Pseudotsuga menziesii
GTATCCCATGTACCAGAATTGGGACCTGTAGTACTCCACTCCTGAGCGAGTGACTTTAATACGTCAACTGCCACCAGGAAAAGGAAATGGATTGATCCACAAAAGAAAATTATTTATAAAAACAGAAGACATGAGATTTTTTGGAATTATATTCCGTGCTTACCTTCAATTGAGGCCGTGACTGCTGCTGATTGAGCTTGCGGAAGCAAAGTGAAACACCAAATACTGATAAAAGTGTAGAGAACGAAAATCGGTGATGAGATTTGAAGCTTGAACATGATGATGGACGGCTCTGGTGCTCGCGCTGCAGCTCTTGACGGTAAGATTGAGGGAATGACGGTTGTTTAAGTACAAGGAACGCTTCCAGTTCTGAGATATGTCGATGAATGGTCAGCGCATGTTTTATTAATATGTTTTAATAAATGGCGTGAAAATAATAATAATAATAACGACATTGAATGATTTTTATTACTTTCGATAAATTAATATTTCATAATTAAGTTTATCAAAATATTTTATGGATTTGTTTTTTTCTCGATAATTTAAAATAAACGTGGAGCTATATTGATAATTTGACTTAGAAATATGTGGAGAATTATTTTGTATTAATAAAACTATAAATATTAAAGGTTAATATTGTATAAATTCATTATAATAATAGAAATAAAATTGTAAATATTGTATAATTTAATTGTAATAATGATAATTAAGAGATTTGAAATTATTTTTATTAAAAATAATAATATTAATAAAAAATGTAAAATCAATTTTAATGAATTAAAAATTAAGTTTATGTTATTGAATTAAAGTGGTAAGTTTGCAAAACGCTGAGTTAAATAAAATAAAAAAGTATGTAATTTTTTATTCCATGGAATCAAAATTATATAGTGTTTGGACTAAAATTCATCATATATATGAGTCAATAAACTTGTTTAATAGCAATGGAAATAAGATATCACAAATAATATGAGACTCTTTTTGTCAACACTTACAATGCCTTTTACACTGCGTGAGAAGCTAGAAATTTTCAACCTGAGAGCTATCTCTTCACTACAAAAAACAACAACATCAAATCTAGAGTCATCTAGAAGCAAGAGAAACACCATTCATCAATCAAGACTCCATCCATAAACTCAACAAATCAAAGAACATGAGTCATGTCTCCAATCTAGAGCTTGGAGAGACTCTGGGCATCATAATTTTTTTTTTTAACCAAAACGATTAATATTTTTTTTTCATTTTTATTGATAAAGAATTGAATGGGCCTTCGCCCAATTACATTTGTTCCAAAAAAAATCAGCTTCATAGAATCTAGAATTCTCTTTTCCATATCAAGGAATAAGATTCATTGAGCTAGGACCATCATTCAAGCTTATCATTCCTGTAGAAAGTAGGCATCCCTGATTGGGTTTGTAATCTGCCAGCTTATTTAAATATCGAAGAATGTGATAAGAAGTAACTGAAACACAGACAATTAAAATGAAGTGCAGCCTTTGCATGGTAACATTCAAACTTGAATTGTTGAACTTTGAATCAGAATTTAAAGCTTTTATGATGATTTCCGAATCTCCAAAAATTTGAATCTTGTTGTGTCCCGCTGCCTTTGCAAGTTGACAAGCTTTTAGAAGGGCATATAATTCTACTTGGTTATTTGAAAGATGTCGTACTCCCCAACTGAAACTTGTTTCTGGCATTCCACCAGGGTAATAGATCAAACCCCCTGCTCCAACTTTCCCCAGATTTCCTTTTGACGCTCCATCGAAGAAGATTGAGACTTTATTTTTCAATTGCCACCATTCTGAAAATTTTTTCTTTGAAATTCTAATATGCCAATTTGGTTTAATAATTGGCTTGCTCGATCCCAGCTGAACTTTATCCTCTTGCCTCGATCCCAACCATTTATCCTCAGCTTCTAATTTGATTTCTTCTAGATGAGGGTTTCCCGCCGCTTCTAAAAGAAAAGCCTTGGCTTTTAAAGCTACAATTTTAGGCTTCAAAACTTTACTGTTGAAAATCAGATCATTTCTTGCCAGCCAAATTTTCCACCATACAAATTTAGGAATGGCTTGCCATATTTTTCTCCATGCTAGACTGATTGAAGAGTCTGGATACCTTGACTACCAGCTTTTAAAAAGAATGACAGGGTCAAAATTTAGAGGATCCTAAGAAGGCAACCCACACATAAAATGAACCCAAATTTCCTGAGCAAAAACACACCCAACAAAGATATGAGGTGAAGTCTCGACAGATTGAAGGCGGAAGCAGCATCTATAAGGACCAAAGAAGCCTTGTTTTAATAATTTTTTGTCGGTTAAGACTTTCTGGTGCATAATGGTCCAAGTAAAAAAAATTACTTTTGGAACGCTGGGTGAATTCCAAACCATCTTCCAACAGGAAGCGTCTAGAGAGCCAGAGGAGGGCAGAATAGAGGCCTGCGATTTCTGCAAAATCTTGAACCCTTATGCAACTGAGTAAACGCCTGTGGGTCCCCATCCCCACGTATAATAAATATGAATTGGAGCCATGCCAGTTAATTTCTTCGGCAACGAATTCTGCTAAGAATGCAAAAGAGGAGCACGATCTGGCATTTTGGGAAAGGACCACGCCACCCAATTTCCCTTGCAATCCCAGGAGCTGAAATCATATAAACGATGGAGATCTTTATTAACTAACCTATTCATCAGCTCATTAAAAGTTACATCTGAATTTAGAGGAGCGTTGCCTATAATTTTATCTTCCCACATAAACATCTGTCTAGCATTTCCTGGAATTCTATATAAATGTTGAGAAAAAATTCCATACATCTTCTACATAAATTCAAGATATTAGAGCTTTTTGAAGTATTTGCCAATTGAAAGTTTCTTAGAGTTCCTCCATGAAGATATTTTTTCCAGAAAATTTGGCTCACTAGGTGCTTTTTATTAGAGAACAACTACCATAGCAATTTGCCTCCCATAGCTAAATTGGACAATCATGGATCTCTGATTTGCAGCCCACCTTCAAGAACGGGCCTTTTTACAATTTCCCATTTAACCAGATGCATACGGTTCTGATTTTTTTTCCCACCTCTCCAAAGAAAGTCTCTAAGCAGCTTAGATATCTGATCCATGATATTTTTTGGAGCCAGGAGAAGAGATGACTGGTAGATAGGAAGGGCTGAGAGAATAGACTTTATTAAGATGAACTTTCATGCCTTCATCAACCAATGGCCACCCCATGAAGCAATCTTAGCTTTTAACTTGCCAATGATATCCAGCCATAGTGAAGGGTTGTTTTTCCCCAGGGTTAATGGAAGACCCAAGTATTCCACCTTGTTCCAAGAAGCAAACCCTTCAAAGCCCAAAATCTGAGAAATGTTTGCTATTGTTGATTGATCCACATTCCAACAATACACAACACTCTTTCAAATATTAATAAGTGCTCCTGAAATGATGCAGAACTGATTCATAATGACTGAAAAAACTCTTGCCATGTTTAAAGAATCCCCACCCAAAAGCAAAGTATCATCCGCAAATAGGGCATGGTTAATAGGTTATACTCCAACTGATGAAGTTATGCCCGGGATGATCCCATTATTTTTCCTTGATGTTAACTTTATACTTAAAGAATCAACCATAAGAGTATACATAAACGACAAAAGAGGACAGCCCTGACGAAGACCCCTGGTTGCTTGAAAGAAGTTTGTTGGTCTGCCATTTACTAATGGTGCTATCCAAGGTTTATCAATGCATGCTTTTATCAAATTTATAAAGGCAAGGCTAAATCCAAAAGAACGAAGAACTGAGTATAGAAAGGAAAACTTTACCTTGTCGAATGCATTTGCCATGTCAAGTTTGATTAGTATGCCCTTCTCCTTCCTTCGAAATCTTGAATGCATGGCTTCCTGTAATTGAATTACATTTTCCAAAATATGCCTCCCTTTGACAAACCCACCTCGAAGAGGTGAAATTAACTTCCTAAGCAGAGGTTTGATCCTATTAGCCAAGAGTTTAGAGAATACTTTATAAGATGCATTACATAGTGAAATAGGTCTGAATCGATCAAAAGAAGAAGGGTTAACTTCTTTAGGAATTAAAGCCAGGAAAGTGGAATTTGTGCATCCACCAACTTTGGCTTTTAAATGAAAAGATTTTAACATTCAGAGAAGCTATTTCCTGATAAATTTCCAGCAAACTCGGTAAAAGTGAAAGGAAAAATCATCAAGACCTGGGGCTTTATCCGATTCCATAGCCCATATAACATCAATAATTTCTTGTTCTGCAGAAGGCTTCATTAACTCAACATTTTCTTCCTCACTCACCATGCAAGGGACGTTGGACAGGAAGTCAATTGTTAAATCTGAGTCTGAGCAGCCATCTTCACTAAAAAGATTCTGGAAATGAGCTTCAACCACTTGTTTCATTTGAGTAATTCCTATAAAAGATTCACCAGACAGAGAAGAAATTTCCGAAATGTGATTTTGGGATATCCTGGCTCTACACTGCTTGTGGAAAAAAGAAGTGTTTCGATCTCTAGCTTGCAGCCAAGTACTCCTTGACTTCAATCTCTAGTATTCTTCTTCTCGCCTAAGTGCTCTAAAGGAGCTAAACTGTGCTCTTTGCTCTTTTTCCAACAGAGCAGGGGTGATTTATGAATCATCCATTTCTATTTGAATTTCCTCCAACTTTCCCAGGGCTTCTTTCTTGTCACTTATTGGATTTTTTTGAGAGAGCTTAACCCAGTTATTCAATGCAACTTTTGTATTTTTAAGCTTTCTCTCCCATACACAATTCGGCGATCCTACAACAGGAATATCCCAAGCCATTGAAACAGTGCTCATAAAACCTTCTTGTTCTTTCCACAATGGACTGAACCGAAAGGGAATGGGTCCCAACTCCTCTCATATTATATCAGCAGCATGATTGGCTTATGATCTGAAGAAAGCTTGGCCAATATGCTGGATGAAATTATTTTTTTCCCCATCAGTAATGAACTTTGAACTAAAAATCGATCTAGCCTAGTAGAAATGTTTGGTGCACCAACTCGATTATTTGTCCACGTGAATCTTCCTTTTTTAGGCTTAAAGTCAATCAACTCCCAAGTTAGAATAATATTTTCATTGAATTAAGCATGGGATCTCTCCCACTAACACCTCCTTTTTCTCTTTAGCATCCAGTATTATGTTTAAATTTCCAGCCATGATAATATTGGAGAATGAATTAGCAAATATGAAAGCTGACAGAGAATTCCAACATTCTCGTTTTTCTTGATAGTTGGCTGGTACATATAGATTAAAAAGGGCAAGAGTAGTCTTACTTTGAGAGTGCTGAAGTTCAATGTATATCCAATGCTGCATTGCATGAGAGCTGATTAGAGAAAAAAGATTCTTCTTTGGCCACAAGGTTGCGATTCCACCAGCAGTACCTCTAGCACTCACAACCTTCCCTACATTCATTTTCCAATACTTATTGCTTAAGGATAGGAGGTATTCCTCTTCAATTTTGGTCTCTTGGAGCAGAAGAATAACTGGAGAAGCCATTCTTAATATATATTTAACAGCTTCCACTTTCGATGGATTTTTGAGCCCTTTGTAGTTCATTATTTATTATTGACAGAAGGAGGAGGGCCTCCTTTTGAAGGTTTAGTCCTGGTGTCCCTGGTAATCGACATTTCGATTGTATCTTGGCTTCCTTACATATTCAACCTTTCTTCTTTTTCCTGCTTAACTGTCTATGAGATTTGCGTCCTTTTTTGGGGGAGCTCTCAATAGATTCTTTATTAGAACCCTAATTAACCATTGGTTTCCTTTTTTTCCATTTCTGCATATGTAGGAGAGAGACCATCAATAGGAGGACCCTGGTTTGTCTCATCTATTTCTTTATTTTCTTCTCAAATCTAATCTTTTGATTGAGGAAGTTCTCCCTCTTCAAGAGTTGTAGGCACTTGTGCTTTAGGAATACTCAGAACTTTGAACTTGTTTTGTGTTATTATTTCCTTCATTGCTACTTCATTTTCCTTGGGTTTGGGGTTACTACCCGACCCTGTTACATATTTTTTTCCTTTTGAAGAGTTTCCTTGCTTTGATGAATTAGCTTTTTGGACTTGTGTCCATTGTTCTCCCTTCTCTTTGATAGCTTCTTCCTCAGCTTTCTTCTTGCAAGATCTGGCAAAGTGCCCATATCCATGACAATGTCTGCACTTGAAAGGTAATTGCTCATAATCGAGCTCTTACACATGAGTCCAATATTCCACTGTCAACTTAATATATTAAGGAATCCCTTCCTCTAGGTCCACTTCGACACATATTCGAGCACAAGTATATTGATCTCTTCTTTCAGCCTTATCAATGTACTTCCCAAGAGTGTTTCCTATATCTTCAAGAGACACTGAATGCCAACAATGAAGAGGGAGGTGCGGCAGCCTTACCCAAACAGGAACAATAGAAGGAACATCTTGATTCGGATCAAAATACAGGTTCCACTTGTTCAGATAAAGCCCTTGAGGGCCCATGAAATATGGACTGTTTTGAAATATTAAATCTCTGTCTTCAGAATTCTCAAAGAGAAAGACATAGTAACCTTTTCCTATCAGATTGCTTCAATTGCCTGTTGAGATTAGGGCTTTCCAATTTCTTTGAACCTACCCTTCAATAGCCTTGGGAGATGGCCAAAGACCAGTAAACTGGCCAATGAGACCCCACTAAGCAATATTAAAGGCTGTACGGCAGGGTTATTCTGCCGGAAGAGCCACCGACAGAATATTGTCAAGTTTCTTGACAAAAGTTTGCTAGATCTGAGAGAGCTTTCTTTTCCACTTGCTGCAACCAAACTCCTGAAAGTTGCGATTTCAGATGGAGGGGAGGATGCCCCCCATAGCCATATCAGAATCCCCGAGAAATGAAGACCTGCAAAGAAACCTATCAAACAGTCTAAATGGAATTCCAACTACAAAATCTTCCTCTAAAAACAACGGATTCAACAATAACTGCTCCAAGAATGAAAGAATCAGCCACTGCACAATCACAGACATTGTTTCCTCCTCCAAAACAGCTGAAAATAGAAAATATCGGCTTCTATAGCTGAACACAACCCCACTGCCTTTGTTGGGATAATCTACCTTCTTGTCCCGACCCAAGGTTCAACGACAACACAATACCAACAAAACACCCAAGACATCGGCCCGACAGAGCAAGCTCAGTCGGCAACACCCGCAAGGCAGGCGCAGTCTCACCCAAGATATCTTAATGTGTAACTTCCAGAACCATGTTTCTACAGTTGGCGAGAGAATATAGTCCCTTGGCGCCATGGGGGATTCACTTGTTGACCAATATCCTATCACGTTAGTTCATATTGTGGGTTTTAAAATTATCAAAAAATAAACCAATATATTGCAGGTATTGGGGGGATGAGGGGTTTAAGGTGGGGGTGGGTAGGGTGGTTTATAAGGATTGAGGTATAAAAAGGGGTGGGGAGGAGGTTTTAAGTATTGGGGGGGGGGGTCAACAAAAAGAGTTTGGGTCAATATCTCTGGAAATTAAGGGTATTCTTTAATATCCCACGATCGCACGTGCTATGTGAGAGTTTCACTAAGTGAAGTCCTCGTGCTTGGCACGCAGCCAAGGTGCTCGACAGAGACGGAATGATGGAGTCTATTACTACGCAATAGACATGCAACTATGTTTCACAACGTGCGCGCGACACAACCTTGTCCTTAACCACTTAACAACTGGCGCAACTGTGCGACACAACTGATTTATTATACGTGACTGACAGTGTGTGAATTATATTGTAACTCATCAGCTAATCAAGAAACCATACATAACATTTTAATGATGCATTAACATTCATTCATTCCTTAACTGATCAGTAATATTACAACATATGTTCAACAACAATCATAAATTATGCGAAGTAAGCAAACATTCACATAAAATCCAATATCCATAGCATTCATTCATTCGACACAAGAAATAATGTGGAAACCCATCTGGGAAAAACCACCAAGGTGCTCTTCATCTGGCATGAGAAATGGGTATAGCACCTTACGGTTTGCGTCTCGCAGACTGTTCTTAAGATATGTCTTTCTGACTCAATATTCTTGTTCTCATGCTCTCTGGTTTATTGCTTCTATCTACTCCTACTGATTCACACATAGCCTGGATTGACTCCTCTACTGGCGGTCTACGCACTCAGGTGCAAGATCCACAGCTCAAATACCCTCTACTTCTACTAGACTCCTCTTCTGAGTCAACAATAAACTACTAACTAAAGCTAACTCCCTTATGGAACCCTTATACAGAGCGGGTTCTTCCTATTTATAACATTTACAAGACCACCTAGGGTCGACTGAGTCCTACTTAGTTATTATAGACACAAGTAGCTACAAAATATCTGTAATTACATTAATGCCAGGCCCAACTGGCCGCAAAAGTTCCATATGACATTAACCACAGCCATAACTAGCCCCAATAATGTATTTCAACCTTAGGTACTAGTCATAACTAGTTGCAAAATTGTATGTGGTCTTCCGCTAGTTTGTCCTTCTGCAGTCTTTCACTGGTTTGTACTTGTTCTACTTTAACTCTTCTACCTGCCTTTTCCACCTATTCAGATCTTCCTTTCCTCGTCACAGCTATCCTCTGCTTGCTTTTCCTCCTTTGCACGCCCACTTTTCCTCTTGCGCTTGAGGGTCGGGTTCTTCCTTGTACACTTTTCCTGGCCCAATAGGCCCCCAACACTCACATGTGGCTCGTCTCGAGTCACTAAGAAAAATGGATATGTCCACAAAAATTTTAAATGCTCACAAACTTAAGCCTCCAGCTCAGGCTGCGCTGCAGGACCAACCTTGTCCGAAATTCCCTCACAATTTGTTGCACCTAAGCAACTTCCTCTGTCACTTCCTCGACCTGTTTGGCCAACTGCTCCACACGGTCGAAACTAATGTGCTCCTACGGTCCTGCCTCTAATGACTGCGTAATGTGCTGAAGTTTCTGCTGCACATGATGAATAAGCCCTATAACTTGTGTTTCTTTTGACTAGTGCACAACTACTTCCTCATTCCTAGTCCGCTCTTGGTCACGTAGAGCCTGGAATTCCTCCTAAAGTTGCTTAATCTCAGCCATTTTTGTCACCTTCTCCTTAAATAGAAGCTTCTTCATCTCTGCCTTTGCCGTAGTGATTTTCTCATCAGATTGTCATGCGTTCTCCTTGATCTTTTCCCCAGTTTCATCCTCCAGAAGTGCTTCTCGTATTGCGAAAACATCTTCCACTACCTTAGTGCAGAGTTTTTCCTCTTTGCTTATCCTCGCCACAGCCTCAGATGCTGCTTTACTTTGCTCTTCAAGCACCTTAGGAGGTGTGCTCGGTACCTGCTTATCCTAAAGCTCCTCAACATGCTTTTTAATTTCAATCGCAATCCACGACAGGCGGGCAACCTTAGCAGCTAAATCCTTATCTTCATGACCCGCTTCCAGTGGGAACTCCATGACCGTTCCTTTGATGGCCTTAGTGAGTGCAACATGGATTTGCTCACTTGCCACAATTTCTTGCTCTTTCTCTCTAAGGAGGGTCTTTCATGTGACCGCCTTCCTTTTCTGCTTAGTTGTCTGATATGCGACTGCATTTTCTCTAAGCTGGACCTCGGTCGCAGCCGCCTGCTGGACAACATAGACTTCAACCAATGTGAGTTTAGAGAAGTTGATGGTCAATGTCTCGAAACCATGGACCATATCATCATACTCAGGAGTTCCTGTCTCCATTACTCGTCCTTGGATTTCTTCTTTGATTGGCGACACCAACTCTGGTGTGACTAATGGGATACTGGGATCCACGCGATAATGCTCAGCCTCGACGGTGGCTTTGACTTCATTTACGACCTCTATCAATTGATTGACATGTTCAACCAGTTCACCGGTCAGTCGCAGTTGTTTCTTACTTACCCCTCTTAAGCTAGACTTTGCAACCTCTGCAATGGCATCGGATAATATGTTTATGTCCTCCTCGGCTAAGCTAACAGTGTTAGTTGATTTGTCTGCTTTCCTCTTCTTACACGAATGTTGTTGCGCCTCTTCCCGGGCCTTCTTTACCTCCTCATTAGTAGGACTTCCATCTGAATCATTATCCTTATCATCATCATCATCGTCCTTGTTCTACTCACTGCCATCATCATTGGAGTTCGACGTATGATTTCCTTGGTCGTCGCCTCCTCCATTGCCTTCTTATTGTTCTTGGTCATCTCTGTGACCATTCCCTTGGCCATTCTGTGCATCAGTGCATGTTCCAATGTTTCCACCTTGGTTAACTGGCGAGTCTTCTTGGTTTTTGCCTTCAAGAATCGGCTCTGCTGGTGGGCCGCGCCATTCTTCTGGCCATTCCTGGACAATTGCGTCCACATCATCAGTAGTGATCATAAACCCTACCTGGTGGGCTTGCTTGGTCGGGTCGTTCTTTGGTTCTAGAATAGTGTTATTGTCAAAACCCCAAATTTTCATAAAAAAATAAAATTTTGAAAATACATAAAATGCTGAGAATGCGGTCTGCTAACAACTAACATTTATCTATAGAAGATTCAGTTACCATATTAGTTAATACATAATCTTAATTAAATAACTTAGCATTCTACTTTTTGATACAAGATTAGGATTAACTTGTGCAATAATTTCTTTTTCGGTTTGCTGATGAATTTTAATTTGCGACAAGTAGGTGGAACTATCTTTGGATTCCGGGGCTTACTTAGCGTTAAGCTAACACATAAAGCTTACTTGTTCTTACAGCTTTTACAGGTATGAATGATCAAGTAACGACTTTTAATTCCATAAAGCATCCAACTATATTTCTATTTGCAAAATATAAAGCTTGGTAAATAAGTTGTTACATATCAATCTACTTCTATGAGGTAAAACAAGTAGATGTGTTTCCTTCAATTACTTTTGTCAACGATATACACGTAGAAGAGTTTCTTTCTTAAATGTAAATAGCAACAGTAATTACTTTCCCTGGTTCACAACTTGTGATCTTTGTCGTAAGTTAATTTCACCTAGAGTGCATAACCTGCAATGCTATAATGATTGTTCTAACAGTAATATACATTATCAACTTATGATAATAGTATAACCAACTGCTTGTTACTCATCTTCTATAATGAAGATTGCTGCCTATAAGGTTCTAAACATTATAGTGAAATACAAAGTCCTAGGGACTTAGAGTCTAGTGGGATTGTTCCACTCTAGTTTCTTATTTTATTTTTATAATACTTCTCTTGAATTCAGCTTCTGACCATAACAGTTAACTTAGGTCAAGTCTTTAAGAGCGATTGATTTATTACCTCATGCAAGCACTAGATAGTTCTAAAAATTATGTTACTAATCGAAAACATGGTGTAACTAATAGTACTTGTCATGGTTGAGTAAATAACCAAATGCCATTAAACTTTGTTGATCTGAGCTATGCAAAAGAATTCATAGCCAACCTCCTAGTATTTGCCATCCACTGAAAACTATAAATTTTCTATGATAGTCACCAAAACAATCTTGTTTATAATGCATCCATGTTTACCAATAATTCTGGTTATAAACAAATAAGATTTCTAAAGTTCATGATCCTATTTAAAACTATATTCTATAAAATTATCAAGTCATAACTTAAATGTTGGTTGCAATAAGATTAGCTATGCAAAGTTTTATTAGGAAATACTTTATTAACATCATAGTTTGGCTAGATGATGAAATAGCCTTTTAATTAGTATCTTCCAAGTATCATAAGATTTACTTCAAAAACTTAGTTTCGATAGCTCAAGGCTTATCAACATTTGTAACTTTACTATTATGAATAAATGGATAAATCGTTCGTGAAGAACTAAAGCTTCTATGCATAAAAATACCTTGAGCAAGAATATTGATTATGATGCTGCATCGATCTCATGATAAACAAAAGCTTAATATGAGTAAACATTTAATTATAAAGTTCATAATATAACTTGCAATGGAAAATGGATGTGGCGTTAGACCACTCCATCAATTGGATTATGTGTAAGGTTGTGTATATAAAGGACATTGAAATATCCCTCGTCCTAAACTATACGATGACTATATTATAAGCTTGGCAATGATTCGAGGTTTCATAGTTTATGCCATGCAATCGTAGGTTGACATCCATGAACACATAGAACCTTTGAATGATTACAATACTATATGATTGTGCATAAAATTATGTTTTGAATAATTGGGAATTATTGGCATGCAGGAAACTATATGATCGACCCACTGCATGGTTGAATAATTTATGAGACCACGTGTTTCCTTCTCGTCCAAGTGTTGGAAGTATAAGGGTTGGTGTAACCCTATGCTTTGTCATTCTCCTCCGTCGATTTTGGGCCTTCGGGCTGCTCTGCAACTATGTCCATGGCCGCCATACTTACCCTACTGTGAACTTAACGAGCTCCCATCCTAGTTTATAATATTCAGTTGCCTCCTTCGTGCTCAAACCCTTGCTTACACTATGAGTTTATCTTGGCAAGAGTTGTGAGGGCCGTGACTTACATCTTACGGCCTGGTCTGTGTGTAGTTTTTGGTTTGTTCCTCCATGGCCTGCCTATTGGGATTGTTTAAAGGGGTTATTTTCTTTTGTTACGGCTCTATCTTCGTCATAGGGTTTTTGAAAGCATGGTTCTCATGCTTTGCATTTTGGTGACAGTTCGAGCTTCACCGTTTACTTCTTGCTTAGCCGTTGCTCCTCCTTCTTCTTGCTGTTTCTAGTAGTGGTTTGTGCACGCGTTGGAATCATCTCTGTCATAGGAGAGATGAAGGGTTGGCCCTTTGTTTTGCTGTTAGCGACGCTCCTGTTCCTTGGTGGCTACATTACCTTTGCTTCCAGGTATAAAATTTTCTTTTAAGACAGTTCTTAACTTACTATTAACTCAGATATGATATGAAGCATGATTTTAATATTGCAGGTTCTTATTCTTGTTGGTGACAGTTTACAACTCTCTTTGCAGCTGGTACAAACAAATAGGGTCGGCTTCCTGGTTACGGGTAAGCCCTGGTCAACCCATGGCAATCCATGCTTGTCAGTTCTTTATGGAACAGTTTTTCGGTTGGAAGTCGTGGCCTGCAAGTAACCCTTCATGGGTTATTATTTCTCAGTTTACTTGTTTAGTTTTTGTTAACCCTTGTTGTTAGCAGGGTTCTCCGGCTTATGCCGTGACTTGTAAATTTTGTTTTACTTGTTTTCTTTTGTGTACAGTTATGTAAAAGAACTCGCAGCCTGTCAAGCCATTCTCTGTTTAAACTTTAAGTAAAGAGATTAGCTCTGTTGAGCTTGAACTCAGTTATTTCTATACTCTTACTGTAATTTTGTGTACTAGGGTTTTTACCCTTGTTCGACTGTGTAAGAAAATCTTTACTTGTTATATTTATATTGCATTAAATTGTATTAATACATCCTATTCTATTATTTCTTTCTATTATAATACTTTGTTTATAGGCTTGGATATTCGAGCAACATTTAATCATGTTGGTGACTTGTGTATAAAATAATTTCTTTAATTATTCTGTAGGTTTTAGTTCAATAATAAATGTTAAATTTATTGTTTGTTGCAGGTATATAGTTATTATGCTTCCAATGTTATCTCTCTCTGTCCTTATAGGACTGTAATAATATTTTATAGTTTGAAAGTTCAGAATGCTAAATAATCACAATCCTTGTATTATTACTTTTCTGGTTATTAATTACAATGTTATTACTATGATTTACAATGTTAATACTATAAATTATAATGTTAGTATTTATAATGCTAATACTATGAGGGTTTCGACCTTGTACTTTCTTTTTTTTTTTCAATGGAAAAAAAGCGTAATTTTCATTCATCATAAAGAGATCAAAAATTACATACTGTAATTCACCCTGATAGTGAATTCAAAAGCCTATTATCA
>LPNX010455019.1:45670-68875 GCA_001517045.1 Pseudotsuga menziesii
GTCATTCATCCTCCCACTTTAAAAATGGACCTTGTACTTTCTTTTATAGTTAATCTTTGTTTAATTTATTTAAATGAATTTGTTCATATATAAATAATATTTATTAAATGTTATTTACCATTGCATTCAGTCTATTTTATAAGTACATAGATAGGTTTTGTTATTATTTCCTTGTTACACTATTATAATTGTTGTAGTTAATTTATTTATAAAAAGAACTATACTAGAATTACCCTACTTGAAATGTGAATATTTGTAGATGTAGTTAAGCAGTATGAAAAATAAAATAACTATGTAAAATGACTTAGTTCTTTCTTCACAGAAATAAATGAGTGTTTACCTAAGTTCAATCTTTTACCTATGTGACAGGTTAGTAGTTTCATTTTACAGAAATACAGTTTTGAATAAGATAAATAATCTATTTACAGTAATCAACTTGTTAAAAGAAATAAACCTGCTATTTGTAAAGTATTATGAACACTTCTTTGCTAGCCTTATTAATACAATAGTCTAGTTTTTAAACAATAACTTAATTAGACAGATTAGTATCCTTTCCTGAAAACATCTATATACAGAAATAAATTACTCCATTGTTCTAAAATACAAAATAACTCTAATCAATCCAGATTTCTATCATATCTTCATCTATTTTAAACACACTACTTGTGCTAGAGTACGGTCTGGTTCGTTCCAGACGGGGAAAAACACAGGTAGGATTATCTCATCCAAATACAGATTCAACATTCAACAACTAAAATATTATAAACTCTAACAGTTCACTACAGAACATGTAAATCATTCATTATTCATTCATTCTCAGATATAAACTTTTAACACAACAAATAAAAGACTGTAGAACCTATTTAAAGCTGGATGACAACAGCGTTGGGAGGCCGTTCCTCCCTACCAACTCCTGGAGAGCGCTCAAACAGCGTGTTCTCAGGACCCTCGAGCTTGTTCCTGGTCTCCTTGGCTGAGAACTAGTGGAGCAAACAACAAGATACTAGTCCAATGACTCAGTACTAACTCTACACTTAGCAGCCAGATCCTTTAGCTGAAAAGTTGTACTAGATCACTTCTGCAGTTTTACCCCTCAAACACCTTCCACAAATTCCCTTCCCAATGAAATCCTCTAAAGTACATTCACCTGAATGATTCTCTTCTTGGAATGAGCAGCCTCAGCTCTCTTCAATGGGCATTTTTATTAAGATTGCCTAGGTCTTTTTGGGTTACTTGTCATTAATTGAGCCACCTGCTCTGATCCCACTTTCTTGGGGGATCATGACCCTAAATGTAGGGAGGGTGCCACCTGCAACATTGGAAGTGTTTGAGGATGCTGCCACTTGTCTATTTGCTCTCCACCCAGTCTCCTCCACCAACTTGACCAGTAAACACTCTTTTAACAACTCTCCCAAGCTGTTGTCTCCACTTTTTATTTATTTATAATTAAAACATTCATAATTACATTCAACATCCTTGACTCTGCTGAGTCATCAATTACAACTTAGCATAAAATTTAACATGTTGTCTTGAAAAAAAATCAAATATGATAATATTATTTTTGCAAAATTGGGGCATGTGACAGTTATGCACACCGACATGGAAGTTTATAGATGTCGTGTATCTGTGCACTATTGCAGCCGTTACTCTGTAGGACCACCTGATAACATCACGCAGTGCCTTGGCATGTAGGAAGAACTTGATGCTATTGTCTGTCTAGCAGATCTTGTTTGTTTTATTCTCTCAGAGGTTCTGATACTTTGCAGCAATGCAAAGCACTAGGATATCCATCAACTTGTAGTCTAACGGTTTGGACCATAGAATGAAAGAGATCAAGATGAGCAGCCATGAGTAATGAAATTTGTGCCTAGGTTCCTCCTGCGCCTACTCTGCATCATCGATTAGTTCGTTCAGCAGGAACTGTGACCAGTTGAAATTTACACCCGCTGCCACATTGTTCTACAAATTCTACTGCACCGGCGGTGCACTTAGTCAGCCTCATCTTGCACAACAACTTGCAAGATAGGATTTTGGCTGCAAACCTTACCCTGTTGTCCTCTATGAGGCCAATGAGGAATCCCCTACCTAAAGCTTATATTTCCGCTTCATCTTAGACGTAGACATGTTTTGGTGCAAATACAGTGCCGGTTCTTTTCCAATCTTTGGCATGCTTGTTATCAACAAGATGAGCTCGATGTCGACTGGGTAGGATCGATCGAGCCACAAACAACCCCTGTGAAAATAGACAAGGAGTTGTTTCACATACCCATTGACCTGTAGGTTGTGGTCGAAGTGCGGTATGAGCAGTAAGTTCAACAGTCCCGTGCGGTCGACACCACTGGCCCACTCCATTGGTACTAAGAGCTGGGGATCAGTCGGCTCGGTTTAAACCGTAAGCATATAGTTTTTCCTCTCCAGCCCTCCTGCTTGCGGGTGTCTGCATCTTCAAAGGACAACCTGGCTATCTTTGACACTATGTCCTTCAAGAGGGGCATGTTGGTAGGGATCTTGTGCGTTACTAAGCTAGTGTGTGCTTTCTTCAGGAGCGTCACCCTCTTCACATTGACTTTCATTGGAAAAACATACTGGGGAAAGCTTTCATCTTCCCTGGTGGTGTCAGTGCCTCGGGGAGGTGAGTCTGATGTATCTTCTACCATCAGGTCCTCCTCAGGGATATCCGCAACAACCTTAGCCTTGCGTTTCTTAGACAATGGAAGCCTGGATAACTCTCTAGTTGTTCTCTCTCCATGCTGTATTGTTACTACAATTGGTTGCGAACCTCCAACTAGTGGGTTCTGAACAGGGTTCGATGTAGGGCTCGAACCAGGGGGTGTAACAGGGGCCGAACCGGGTGTAGGGACTAGTGGCTTCCTCGCTCGTGCCAAAACTTTGAGTTCTGGTTCTTGCTCGGGTTATTGTACCTTAGGTGATTCAAATTCTTTCTCAATTGGGCACACCAGTTCAACGGTTACGTCGGACAAATCACTAGCACTAGAAATCTCTATAACCATGGGTTTTGGCTTGCTCACTGTTACAGGCTTCGGCTATGGTTCTCTCTTCACGGGTGCAAGTAAAGTTAAGTTTGCTGATGAAGACCATTTTTATATGTGCCTGCGCATCCTAGAGTCATCACTTGATGGGAGGCCGAGATCTTGTCAATCACGTGGCTTTCTCGGTCGACGTGTTCCTCATCAATTCAATTACTCAAGTTCTGAGTCGTACTTGTCAGGGAAGTTATGGCAGTTTATGACGAGGATGACTGATGGGACCAAAAATCACGCCGTCATTCTCCTTGTATCTCGTCGAATTAATGACACTTAGCTTTCATGGCTGCCTCGATCTTTTCCGAATATTCCACTTTAATGCTGGCCAGCCTGTCATTCTCGCTTTTTCCTGTGCTTTTCCTGGTTCTGTCGTAGACAAGCGACATAACAATTTTCTTTTTTTTTTAACCAAACATCTTAACTCGACATGTCGCGGCCATCATAGTAAGGTTTCAGGCGACTTTCGTTCACCATACCCGCGACGTATGTTCCATCTAGTTTCTGCAGTTTTACTATGCCAACGTCAGTGATGTGCGCAATTGTATATGGCCCTAGCTAATGCGTTTTCAGCTTTCCTGGATGTTTGAAAAATTTGATTTCATACAACAACACAAGTCCTCCAACTGTGAATGTCTTAACCCAGATATGGCGATCATGCCATGGTTTTTGTCTTTGTTTCTCAACAGTCTGATGGAATCCTGGGATGAAGCGTTCCTCTTCTGTCTGAATGAGTTGCAGAAACCTTTGCTTGACAACATCTTCATCGGTCATCTCCGTTAGTGTAGCAATCCTTAAGCTTGACACAATATACTCCATTGGCACAACAACTTATTGGTCGTACACTAGTGTGAATGGGGTGTGCCATGTCAATCGCTTACAAGTTGTACGATACACGCCCAACACAACTAACACTTTCTCATCCCAGTCATCTCGGCACACGTTGCATACTTTGGTTAATTCATTCTCTAGAATCTTGTTGAAAGCTTCAACCGTTCCATTCACCTGAGGATGATAGGGTGTCATCTTCTTATGTTGGATATGGAACTCTGCAGTAAGCTCAACAATCATTTTGTTAACAAAATGCGTACCTTGGTCATTGAATAGAATTTTTGGACAGCCAAATCTGGTCACCACATTCTCAAATAGAAACTTTGCCACGGTCGCAGTGGTTCAATATTTAACAGGCGCGGCTTTAGCCATCTGGTTGAATAGTTTGTTATAGTGATAATGTAGCATGTGACAGTTCTCTTTCCTGGTGGACTAATCAGTCCAACGAAATGACTTAAGCTTACTAACCTTTTTCAGGATTTGCTTCTAGAATAGCTGTTGGAATCGTTTAGGCATCTCCCTTACTTCTCCTGACGTCGATGGTTGTTCTTAATACACGAACTCTGGTCACACATCCATGAATACTTACTTCTGATTTTGGACATCGGATGGGACTTTCTTCTACGCTGCGGGTCGCACCTGCGACTAGAGTTGTTCTTGCGGGGTTTCTTGGTCAGCTCTGGTCACAGCACCTCCTCGTGTTACGACATCAATGTTTGGATCTCTTGGCTCAACATCAATCATCTAAACATTAAGGTTAGGATTCAGATTTGGGTTCAGAATCTGTGCAGGGTTAGGACCTGCGATGGCCTGAGCTTGTCACTTCACAATTAACTGAGGACATTGCTCCACATTATGGTCCTGCCCTTTACAATATGAACATGTCTTTGCAGGCTGTTGGAAATATCTGGCATAGTGACCCAACTGTCCATAGTTATAGCATGTAACCTGACCTTTTCCTTTGCCAAGTCCTCCTCCTCCTCGACCTCTGAAGTTTCCACCACCCCTTCCTTGTGGGTTCTATTGTTGAGGTGGGTACTGGTTCTGCTGGTATGGCGACTGATATTGGTTCTGTGGTGCATAGTGATTCCAAGGTGCATAATGTGGCTGATATAGGTTCTGATACTGATTAGGTGGGAAATGCGCAGGCTGATAGGATTCTTGCGTTGGTCCAGCCGGAGCCTACCCCTTGTTCTTCATCAAGTAGGTGTCTACCGTCTTTTCTTTCAAGAGTTGGTATGCTCTGCAATCCTTCTCTTCATGTCCTACTAACTTACAAAATTTACAAAAAAGGTTTGCAGGAGTACTTACAACCTTTTGCAAGAATAGAAATTCCTTGTCGCAATGTCCTCTAGACTGGCATATGCGGCACCAAGGTAGTCCTTGGGCACTCAACGTGTTTGGCGCACCCGATGAGATATAGTTCATGCAGGTCAGACAATTATCCTTGGTGTGTCCATCCATTCTGCATTTTGTACACCACAAGTCTTCTTGAGATTCCTTTCCCTTCTTGATATCCTGAAGCTGTATTGTCATGTTAACCAAATGCAACTGAATTTGGACCATTTCTGCGGCACCGTCACCGATTGGCGAGGCTTCTGGCTTCGTTTCCAACTCTAGCGCTTCTATCTGTAACTCAATCTTTTGTTGCATCAATGGGCCTTGGATTTGTGGTAACATCGCAGCAATAAACCATTATTTATGCTGCACATTCAATATCTAAAAGCTTACCTTGTCCATCAAGGTTTTAAATTGCTGATCAAAGTCCCATACTGACTCTGCCAATGATTGTTTTATCTCCTTGATTTCAATGATACACCGCGACTCAGATTTAGGTTTTATTAACTCAAAAATCATCATGAATTGTATCTCTTTAAGGGTCTTTTACAGTGCTCCTGGCGGTACTACACAGAAATTCATAAACCAATCCAGCGCACGACCCCTGAGAGTTGTGATCATCTGTTCTTTTCTCAGGTTCATGTTGTGAACTAGGCAAACCATCCAACCAGCCTCACAGAGGAACCAATGCTGCTCTGGATACTCTACTCCATTCCCATTGAATGTGGGTAGTCTAATATTTTCCTCAGCCATTGAGTTGGCTTTAAGGTTATCTGGAAATAGTTTAATGGAGGTGTACCCCCTTGCACGCTAGTCGCAGTACTAGCGCTATCAATATTAACAATTCTTTCAGGAGATGAGGCTCTAGACCTTACCTCTAGTGATACTCCAGGTCTGATGTAGTCATGCCCTGATCTTGATGTTCCCACAAGCTCTTCGGACTCCTCTATCCCTTCTAAAATTAGGCTATAGTTCTCCTCTTCATCGCAATACCCTTCTTCCAATTGCAACTGAAGTTTGTGCTCACTTTCCTTGAATATACTAGGAGTTCATCGACCTTCCTCTGTCTTTCTTCTTTTCCCTGATCTAAATCTCCTTCCACTCCTTAGGACTCCAGCTTATAGTTCAGGTTCTATAGTCCCTAAGAACATCTCAGCTCACCATTTCCCATTTTCTCTGCAGATCGCTCGTGACATATCCCCTCTCCTCGAACATGTAGCTTAACTACCCAATTGCAAGATGCCCTTCTCATAAACTAGCATCTTGATCCATGTGCTGATAGATAAAAAATATCTTCTTCGTGGTCATTGGAAAAAATTTATTTCAGCCTCAATAAATGAGGTTATAGTATCTACTGCAAACTTAGTAATATATCTTTGCATAATACTGTCGACCCAAAAATTAACAACTCTAGAGATGGTATTACTTACACTGGTTATCTCATGAACCAACTAATCTTTCCACTCAACCGCTTCTCTTCTCTGGAAATTTGTCTACATGGTCACCAATCTCGACAACCACTCATGGAACAAAATAGGGAATTCTGCAAAGAAGATCTCATGGATATCAGAATATATGTACTCGTCCACCCAGTTTTATGTGCTCAATCGTGATCCCGTGTTCTCTTCTTGCGCAAAGGCTAGAGTCTTAGACTCCATCCAGTCCTCTATTTCCTTCTTTGTCAGATACCACAACATTTCCCTTGACTCAAATGATTACGGGTCCCAGCAATGGAACCATTTCTTGGACTAATCTACCTTCTTGTCTTGACCCGAGGTTCAGCAACAACACAATACCAACAAAACACCCAAGACATTGGCCCAACAGAGCAAGCTCAGTTGGAAACACCCGCAAGGTAGGCGCAGTCTCACCCGAGATATCTTGATGTGTAACTGCCAGAACCATGTTTCCACAGTTGGAATATAGTCCCTTGGCACACAACCAAGGCAATCGATAGAGACGGAAAGATGGAGTCTATTACTACTTGACAGACATGCAACTATGTGTCACAACGTGCACACAACACAACCTTATCCTTAACCACTTAAGAACTGGCACAACTGTGCAACACAATCGATTTCTTATACGTGATTGACAATGTGCGAATTATATTGTAACTCATCAGCTAATCAAGAAACCATACATAACATGTTGATGATGCATTAACATTCATTCATTCCTTAACTGACAAACAATATTACAACATACGTTCAACACCAATCATAAAATATGCAAAGTAAGCAAACATTCACATAACATCCAATATCCACAACATTCATTCATTCGGCACAGGAAATAACGTGGAAACCCATCTGGGAAAAACCACCAAGGTGCTATTCATCTGGCATGAAAAATGGGTATAGCACCTTACAGTCTGCGGCTCGCAGACTGTTCTTAAGATATGTCTTTTTGACTCAATCTTCTTGCTCTCATGCTCTCTGGTTTATGGCTTCTATCTACTCCTATTGATCCACACACAGCCTGGATTGACTCCTCTACTAGCGGTCTACGCACTTAGCTGCAAGATCCATGACTCAACATCCCTCTACTTCTACTAGACTCCTCTTCTGAGTCAACAATAAACTACTAACTGAAGCTAAATCCCTTACCGAACCCTTATACATAGCGAGTTCTTCCTATTTATAACATTTACAAGACCACCTAGGGTTGACTAAGTCCTACTCAGTTATTACAGACGCAAGTAGCTACAAAATATTTGTAATTACATTAATTCCAGGCACAACTAGCCGCAAAATTCCTGTATGACATTAACCACAACCATAACTAGTTGCGGAAACGTCTTTCAACCTTTTGTACTAGTCATAACTAGCCGCAAAACTGTCCTTGGTCTTCCGTCGATTTTTCCTTCTACAGTCTTTCACTGGTTTGTACATGTTCTGCTTTAACTCTTCTACCTGCCTCTTCCACCTACTCGGATCTATCTTTCCTCGTCGCAGCTATCCTCTTCTTGGTTTTCCTCCTTCACGTGCCCACGTTTCCTCTTGCGCTTGTGCATCGGGTTCTTCCTTGTACACTTTTCTTGGCCCAACAGCCTTCAATTCTGCACCAAGAACACGATCAAACAAACACATAGATTGAGGAAACAAAACAACTCAAAACCCAACGACTCGTGCACTGGATCGATCCAAAACCACGAGCAATAGCTAGGCGAGCTAGGGCCAAGTCCAACTTGCAAAAAAAAAATTTAAACTTTCTTGGAGCAAAAAAATCCTCTCATCCAAACTCTCAGCATCATAATTGAATACCCTCTAAATGTGCTTAAAAGATATAGAGTGAAAAAAGACAACGTTTAATTTAATGATAAACAAAATTAACTTAACAATAAATATAAATGGAAAACATACTTTAGTTTAGCCAAATTTCTTTTAAAAATTAGATTTGTTTTACATTATCAAAAATCTAAAAAGTTGTAACTTGTTTAAAGTTTATATAGACGTTCATGTTTCTTTATATGGTAGAAACTTCAGATTAATTCTTGAAAAGCATATGATAGTTGTTAAAGTTGCATACTATTGGTTTGCTTAGGGTATTTGAGGATGTTGAACCATTTATGCATTCAAAAAAATGATAATGATTTGAACACTTCAAAATTCAGTTTTTAGAAGAAAAAAATAGCATGATTCTAAATCACAAAGTGAAAAATATCTAACAATTAAACTACTCCAAAGTTTATTATTTTAGTTCATATATTTAATTTGCCAATAAAACTTAGATTTTAGATTTATAGTGTTTAAGACTAATTATATCACACATTTTTTTTACAAAAACAGTTGATAAATTTTATATAAAAAAGAGGAAACGAGATTACAACACACCGGAATTAGAATGCTCCCACAGGAGGACAACATCCAATACTCCTTGCTCATCTTTCTCGTATTTGTAGTTATCCTAAAAGAACCCTACTCTATGAAAGCTATACCTTCTTACAAATTGACCAAGATGTAGAATGCAAAAACAAGACATTATAAAGGCTTATAGGAGAGCTTAAAACTGAAGCACCTTCTGCTAGTATCCAGCCTTACTTTAAAAGTTGCATCTACAGTCTACGAACTGCTTTCCTCATCCATATACGCCTTTCCTTTATCTGTCTTAAATTCCAAAGCACTTTCTGCTTCAAAACACCTTCTGTTGTGGTCCAAAAACCCATTCCCAAATGCCAACTTATTTCTTGAAGAAGCCCAATAACCAAGTTGACCGATGCTATTTGCCACCTGTTGTATGTTGGAGAAATTGAAAATTAAAAAAGTTGACAACGCATCTCCATGTTCCATTCTCCACACGGCCCACTATCCAAATTCCCTTCTCCTTCCTCTTTGACCTCACAAGTGACCACTGATAAACACCAAAAATAATTATCTTTGTGCATGACACATAGCCTGCAGATGTGAAGAGAATCGAAAATGACTGAGTAAGCTGAGTAAGCCAGTTTACTAAATATGACTGAGCAAGTTGAATCAGAAATATTCCTCTACGCAGGAGTGGCTGAGTAAACCAATGAACAGTGGTGGAGTTGCAATTGCAACACATGGGGACCGTGAGCAGCAGAGAGTCGGAGAAGACAAGCAGAAGACCTCTACTCATGGGAGCCTGTGGATTTACAGGAGCAGTAAAGGTACTACTGAACCAATTCAAAATTTCCAGATGCTTCAAAATGAAGCTTTTAAACTGATCCTTCATTATGGTAAAAACCAGTTCAGGGTATCCAACTTATACCTTTCCTTTCTTCATTACAGACAAGCTCTCCATAATCTAATAAGACTCCTCTATTAACCATTAAATCAACCTGCTTATTGTTGATTCTCAAGATATAATTTTTTTTTATCATGATCTGAAATCCCTTCCTAGACAGATAAGGATGTGGTGCATTTTGATTGTCGGGTTCTTGATATTCTTATAGAATAGTATTACTTCCCTTATGACCATGAGCGAATCACCATAGACTGCTATCTCCTCCATTCTGCAATTGTTTGCAATCTCCAACCCTTTGAGAAGAGCAAGCCACTCAGCCCCATTGTTGGATTTCTTGCCCAAGCCCCAGACATAATCTTTCAGGCTGTTCCCACCAGGATAAAAAATAACACCTCTTGCCCCAGCGAGGACCTGATTTCCTTTAGAGGCCCCATAAAAAAGAAGGGAGTTATAGCCCAGGTTTAGTCTCCATTGAGAAAAACCTTCTTCACTCATCCTCAGCTACCAATTTAAACAATTGGGTCTTTTGGCTATGGTATGCTAGCTATTGGTAACAGGTTGAATAAATTCAATTTCCCACATTCTTTCCTCAGAATTCAGAGGCTCATTATTGATATTATCCATCCCCCTCGTTACTAAGGCTTCCACCCAAATATATTTTGCAGCAAGCATTACTTTCCTCGGGCAGGAGACTGCCCCTTCAAACAATTCTTTGTTTCTGGTAACCCAAATCTTCCAGCAAAGGTATTTAGGAAGAGCGACCCAGGCTCTTGTGAGATTTAGCTTTTGAAGAAGAGAACCATGGTAATAGTCTTTCCAGCAGGCAAAGAGATCATTCCAGTTTGTTGGAAGAATCAAGTTCGTTTGCAACTCATGAACATCCAGAGACCAAACTTCTATGGAAAATTTACATTCCAGGAATAGATAGTCAATTGTCTCTTCTTCCTCTTTACATAGAACACAAGGCGAAGGCCCTTGAATCCCTCTTTTTTTCAAATTCTTAGCAGTCAAAATTTTGCAGTGTGCTAAAATCCAGTAAAAGACATTAATTTTTGGTAGACCATCCTTGCACCAAACCTTTTTCCACTTGCTGTCTACTTTGCTGCTGTCTTCATTGTTGGAGATTATTCGATAGCCTCTTTTACTATATAAATCCCCGATTTACCCCATCCTCTACTATCCAAAATCTGGCTATGAATAGGTGCATAGCCTTAGAGAATAGAGCAGAGAGCATTAAAATCAAGCATGAGATGCTCGGGCACTTCCAAATCTTTCCAACCATCCCATTTTCCATTGTTTTTCCAAGAAGGCAGATCATAGAGGGTGATAATGTTAAGATGATCTAGCCATTTCTTGAGATCAGAGAAGGCCACCAAATGGTTTGCTGGAGAGACTGGCCCGAAACGATCCTGCCAAATTCTAATTTGCTTACCATTGCCAGGGCTCTAGTACAACTGGTTTTTTATGATATAAGCCGCCTTCTTGCAAAGGATCCATATTGGAGACCCATTCCTTGTCAGTGGAAGTTCAACCACACATCTTTTCCTTGCTCCTTTCATATATTTTTTCCTTAGAATCTCCTTCCACCAACCCTTCTCACCAGAGACAATCCTCCATAGAATTTTCGCCCCTAGAGCGAGATTCATTCTTGCTGGATGCCTAATTCCAATCCCACCACATATTTTCGGGATGCAAACCACGTCCCAGTTAACGAGGTGAATTTTTTTTTGTGTCGTTAGAATATCCCCCTTGCCAAAGACTTTTTCTAATTTCCTTTGTGATATCCTGTATAACTTTTATTGGAGCTAAAGAGATCGCACAGGAATAAATTGGATAGGCAGCAAGGATAGAGTTTATGAGGACAAGCTTACCAGCAGGGTTAAGACACCTTACTCCCCACGAGTATATTTTTTTCTTGATCTTCTCGATGATACTCTACCAGTCAGCTGAATTTTTTTTTACCTTTGAAGATAGGGGTCCCAATATAGTTGAATGAATTCCAATTTATCTTTCCTTTGAAGCCAAGAATTCTGGAAATCCTTTCCAATGTCCTAGGAGGGAAGTTCCAGGCATAAAACTTGGATTTAATCAGATTAACCTTGTTGTCTGAAGCTTTCAAGAAAGAGGACAGAGCTTCATTGAATCTTGTTGCAATCACAATGGAATCCCCACCAAGCATACTTGTATCATCTGCGAACTAGGCATGCGTTGCAGCTTTGGTCTCCCTGGCAATCTTTAAGCCTCTTAGCTTCCCATATTCCTGAAGTGCTTCGAGCTTTTTGCTCAGAGACTCTGCAACTAATAAAAAGATAAATGGAGACAAAGGGAAGCCTTGCTTGAGGCCTCGAGAGGCTTGGAAGAAATTAGTTGGTCTTCCATTTATTAGTGAAGCAATCCATAGACTTTTAATACATGCTTTGATCCATCTAATAAACTGATTTGAGAAGCCAAACCTGTACATAACTTCAAAAGGAAAAAGTGGTTAACCCTATCAAATGCATTAGCCATATCAAGCTTGATATCCATACTTTGTTGTTTCCTTTCCATGCTAGAATGGATGGCTTCTTGGACAATGATAATGTTGTCTAGAATATGCCGCCTGACAACAAATCCCTCTTGAGACTCTGAAATAATATGATTCATGATATTCTTCATTCTAGTAGCTAGAATTTTAGTGAGAATCTTGTATGAAGTGTTGCAAAGAGAGATTGGTATGAATATGTCCACAGAGTCAGGGATTTTTTCCTTCGGAATCAATGACATGAAAGATGAGTTGGTTGCCCCACCAATTTTGTCTTTTTTCCTTGTCCAGTTGAGCATCCTTCTCATATCTACTTAATGATTTCCCACGCAACACGGTAAAAGTTGATTATGAACCCATCGGGGCCTGGTTCTCTGTTAAGTTGCAGAGACTAAATTGCATCACCGATATCTTGCTCCGAGATTGGCCTCGCAAGTTCCTCATTCTCATCATCAAAGATTTTAGAAGGGATAACCGATAGAAACTCATCTTGAGAGATGGGATCCATCTCATCTCTGTCTATATAGAGATTTCTGAAATGGTGAACAATATGCTTCTTGATTGCCTCATTCACTTCAAATTTATTTCCATTGCTATCATACAACTCTTTTATAGTATTAACGCTTAATCTTGCTTTAGATTGCTTATGGAAATAACCTGTATTACTATCTCCCCCTTTTAGCCACAATTGTCTGGATTTCAGCCTCAATTCTTCCTCCTCCTCCCTAGAAGCCCTTAACATTCTCATATTCAGCTCTTTTTCCTGATTTAGAGTGAGCATAGTCACTTCTTCATCCTCCATTCTTCCCTTGAGAGAAATGAAATCATCTTGGATTTGTTTTTTTTGGAAAGTAGGCCCTTTGAAAGAACGTTTAGCCCAGTTTTTAAGAGCAATGCGAGGTGATCTTAACTTTGACTCCCAAATATAGCTAGCAGATCCAAGGATCTTAGTATTCCAATCCTCTTGAATGATTTCCAAAGCCTTATAATTCTGCAACTAGAGAGTATTAAAACGTAAGGGGATAGGGGGATAGGGCCCAAATTTTCAGAGAGAGTTAGGGACAAGTAAATTGGTTTGTGATTGGAAGATGTTGAAGGGAGGGCTAGAGAGGTTGGGATTAGGTTCCTATCTAAGAAGGAGGATCTAAACAAAAACCTGTTGAGTCTGGAAGCAATATGGCTTGGGCCCACTCTTTTGTTGCTCCAGGTATATTTCCCATTCTTGAGTGGAAGATCCAAAATATCTAGATCAGCCATCATATCTTCCATTTTTTCTCCAAAGGGGTCCCTAATGATCGAGCCACCCCTCTTCTCCAACTGGGATTTGATGGCGTTGAAGTTCCCAGCAAGAATAGAATCTTTTCCTTGCAAGATCTCTCTCAACAAATTGAGAGAATCCCAAAATATCAGCTTATCCCTATAATGCGTCGGCCCGTATACATTGCAAACAAAAATTGGCTCAAGCTTTTCTTTGCAAAGCAACTCAGTGAGAAGCCAATGATTGGTTTCCAAGCCTAATTTCATTGCATATTTTCCTGAATTATAAAAGGTGGTGATTCCTCGAGAAGCTCCCTTGGAGCTTATGGCTTTCCCTTGATAATTTTTCCAGTGTAGCCGAGATAGGGACATTACCCCATCTTCGGCCATCTTTGTCTCTTGGATCATCATAACGTCTAGTTTCTCAGATTTGATCATGTTTTTAATTGCTTCCACTTTGCTTGAGCTCCCCAAACCTCTACAATTCCAAAAGACAAATATCATTATTTATTTGACGATTGAGGTCTTGCTCGAGACCTGTTATCCGCCTTTGATCCTTCGACACTTCTTATTTTTTGTAGCAGCTTAGTTTCCTCGATACTCATCTGTCTTTCGAGCTCAAGTTCTCTTTCTGGTTCCTATTCCCTATGGTTCTTGTGCATTTTCCTTCCTCGATTGGATGGTGGTGGGGCTTGATCTGGAATTTCTTGTGATCCTTGCGAAGAGGAATGGCTAGGGGACTCAACCTCGGATTAGGTTTACTTTTTTTAACCATAGCTACCCAAGATCCACCTGGGGAAGAAGATCCTGCAAGGGTATGATCTGTCCCATCTTCACCAGCATTTGGAAGCATGCTTGGTTATGGATCTCCACCTTCTTTCGGTTCTTCACCCTCTAGAGTGCTATCTTCTGCGAGGATTTATACCTCTTCTACTTGAAGAGCCATGAATGGATTGTTGTTAGTAATTTCCTTAGTGCTTGTAATATTCTCCTTAGTATTTCCTGGATCATTGGGAGAATTATTCAACACCTTGTTCCATTTGTTTACCAGCTGCCAACCTCCTTGGATTTTCCCAGGATCCTCTATCACATCTTTAGGGAAAATTTTGACAAAGTGACCATTGTCATGGAACTTTCTGCACTTGAACGGAAGCTACTCATAATCGACCTTCTGCAGATATTCCCAACCATCCATGAATAGGTTCACTTCTTCCAGTAAGCCTTTCTCTAAATCGACTTCCACACATATCCTCATGCATGAGAATAATGGCCCCTTTGGATTGGCCTTGTCAATGTATTTACCAAGGGCTTTTCAATTGGCTTGAAGGGCCTCGTCATCCCAACAATGCAGAAGAATATGAGGAAGACGTACCCACACCGACACAACTGAGGGGACATCCTTTTCAAGGTCAAACAATAAAGTCCAATGGTTTATATACATGCCTCTCGGCCCCATGAAGTAAGGTCCACTTCTAAAGATGAGATCCCTGTCATCTTTGTTCTCGAACAAGAAAACAAAATACCCTTTTCCGTAGAAGCAGTACTGCAGGCCTTTCGGAGATCAAAGGCATCAAGTTCTTCGAGATTCAGTATTCCATGGTTTTCGGAGAAGGCAAGATCCCAGTGAAATGGCCTATTATACCCTTCTCACTCAGGGCAAGATCCTTCATTCTTGAAGAAACTAACATGATATGAATGCGGGGGGATGCCACTCACCACACAAAGCTTGAAGCTTGAACTTCAGAGAATGGAGGAGGAGAGGAGTCAACCAGGGCCCTGAAGGCATCCTTTAAGAGGCGTTTTCTCTCCTCCGAGGAAGGATCCAGAAGATCCATGAGCATAATACAAGATCGGACCCTTGCAGATCTTATCTGATCAAGCCATCGTCGGATCTTTCCTCAAGCACTGAGTCAAGAATCCCGATCTGTAAAAACGAGCTAGAAAAAACCCAAGCTACAAACGCAGCCAATAACAACATGCTTCCTGTAGTGCCGATCTCACCCCTGAAAAGGCGAGCCTCACTGCTCACGATTCCCTGCTCACGCTCATGCTCCTACCTGATGCCTTTGTTCCTGAAGGTGTGATAAATGTTGTCAACTATGACATGCCTTATTATGCAAAGATTTATGTTCACCATGCTGGTCGTACTATGCTGTAGGGCACTCAAGAAGCTGCTTCGCCTTATTGTCAAAGCTTAATTATATCACAATTAATATTATTCGTAAAAGTATTTAAAAACAATTTTAATCTAATAAAACTTGGATTTAATATTTTTTAAACATTAATCTCAAACTTAGAATTTCAAAGTATCTACCCATAAAAGTATTGAAAAATTATTTTAAATTTTCAAAACTAATTAATATAAAGTCAACAAATCTAATTAATTTTACTCCATATCATTGTGGACTATTTAAAATAGGTAGAAACATTCAAATTGAATGGAAATTGGCACTATTATTGAGAAAGAGCGGACCTAACAATTAAGAGCATGTGTTTCCTACTAGGAGGTCACAAGTTCAGATCTAGAGGGGGTAGGGTATGTACACCTTTGTAGATTTTAGCACTTAAATAGTTGTGTAGAGGGGGTCCCTTGTCCCACAAACAAGGGGGTTTCATACACCAAATTGGTGTCTAGCTTGGTGATGACCTTAAAAATAGATTATTATTATTTTATTAAAATGTGCACAAAATCTCAATGAAATTGGAGTAAAATTATATGTTTTTAAACTAATTTAAATATAATTCCGGAGACAAAATTGTAAACATTGATTTGGGATAACTAGTTTGGATTTTAATGTTTAAATTTTCTATAGTATTATATTAATATTGATAGGCTCCAATTGCAGATTTATTAATATAAGAGGAGAGACGGTCTATGGGCTTTCACATTCTACAAGTAGGTGACTATTCATCTTATTCTTAAATAAATGAACAAAATATTTATACTAAATTTACAAATGTAACTATAATCCCCACATATTAGGTTTTCAAGGGTTGTTCATGAGTCTAAGAATCTTTCTGAACTTTCCAAACTTTTCTCTTCCCAACACTTTAGTGAAGATGTCTACAATTTGCTCATCTGTTGAACAATGTCTCAAATGAATAGTCTTAGCCTCTACATGATATCGAATCAAATGGTACTTTATATTGATGTGCTTAATTCAATAATGGAATTTGGGATTCTTGGCCAACTTGATTGCAAAAGTATTATCAAATAGTAAAAGTAGAATTCAATTGTTTCTCCTACACATTTTCAAGTATCTCTTGAGCCACATAATCTCCTTTGTTTCTTATACAATAACCACATATTCTACCTCTATTGTGAAATCTACTAGAACAAATTATTTGTGTAATCTCCACAAGATAGTTATTGATCCATGACTCTTGAGGTAGTCTAAAGTAGATACTCCATTTTATTTGTTGTCATTAAATTATGAATCAAAATATCCAATTAGTTTGAAGTCATACATTTAGAATATTCCAGTGAAAAGTCTCGAGTCCCCTTCAAGTATCTTAGAACTCTTTCTGCAGCCGGCCAATGTCTTTCACAAGAGTTTTGCATGAACCTAGAAGGGATCTCATCCTAAATTGACGAATCCCTCTTCTTATGTTCAATCAACTAAAATTTCTAGTGATCCAAAGTATACCAATGAATGCCACCCAATCCATCTCTACTAGAAATTCCAAAAAGTTGCATGAGTTGAGAGAAAAAATGTCCAATTACACACTGAGGTCAATCCAATTGTTGGAGGGTATCGATGATTTATCCCTTCTTATGAATTCGCAAAATAAATTTCAAAATTCTTACAACCATGCTTTGTATGGTGCTTGATCGTCTTCTCGGGCCTGTGCCTGATGTTGGAACCGAATTCTCCTTTTGTGGTAATAGTCTTATGACTCCTAAGTCTAATATTGATGCTGCAAATCTTGGGTTGTTTATCCTTTCACATGTACTCATTCCTCCCAAACATTCAGTAGTACTTATGCCATTTTGCAGTCATATATATTGTCGGTGTGATTACTTGAATATTGTTAAATATAAGCATAGCATTTCCATGTATAGTATGTGCATGAATGGTTATATTTCTGGAAACTTTAACAAGATAAACCTATTATGTATAGATGGTCGCCCATGCACTCAAGGGAACATTGTAGGGTTCATAAATAGTTCTAGGTGCTCTTTGTTTTTTGCAAATTGTTCATTTGAGGAACACTTCAATGACAATGAGTTATTTATGAAAAGGAAAGAATCCATATTTGTTGTTGTACATGCAATATGTAGTTTATCTCCTGGTGAGGAGTTGTTAATAAACTACAACTTTTGTAGACTACCAAGTGCTCGTCAGAGATGCCTTGCATTAGAATTACCATTAGATGTTCCCTTTAAGACAAAAAAACATTGATTAATTGTATTTGTCAATTTACAATGGGAGTCATGCTAATGTATTGCTGAGTTTGAATTTATGTTTTATAAATTGTTAATTTAATTTATAAATTCAATTTAAAAATGTGTTGCTCAATTTTAAATTTTTTATATTTAATGTGGAATTGATGTTAATTTATTGCTCAATGTAAATGTTTTTCTTTATAAATTGTTTGCAGCTTAACGTTTTCTATTGGAAACGATTCTTGTGCTTCTCTAATAATTGTTTTGTTTAATAATAGATCAAACCAATTACATTATGCTTACTGACGTCATTGATGCAATGTTCAATATTTTTGAAATCGGAATTTTGATGACGAGCAACCTGCCTACCATCTTCTGTTGCACCCCAGTACAATGTCAAATCGAGAGAAGGTTGAAAAAAGAGCACAACTTGGAGAGGAAGCATACCAATTGTTATCACTCGACAATTTCTTTGGGGTATAATAGAGGAATTATTAAGATAACCTTTTCAACCAACTTTAGATTGGATTTTGACCTTTCCAACTAGAGAGGGATCTGTCAATACTTTTACTAACTAATGATAACTCAAATAAATACTTGTGGCTGAAAATATAGTTCAAGTCTGTAAATAATAATAGGGTTTTAAAAGATTTGTGGCTTATATGTTCTGAAAAGGACCATTGGGCATGGAGTAAGAAAAATAGAGTTTTTTTCAATCTATTGGAGTCAAGTAAAAAGTTTTCACAGAGGAAAAAAATGTGTTATTTCATAGACAATTTTTTATATTTGAAGGGTGGTAGCAGAATGAAGGAAACAATCCATTAATGTTGAGCACCAAACAAAGATGAATTCAACACTAACTTTAAAGGAGAATGTATTCAATATCCAAGTCTGATGAACCACAACATAAACCATGAATTATGATTCATATACTTTCGCTTAAATATGTAGAAGATGACAAAATGAAATGTAAACAACGAAAGACACATTCACATATGGAACAGTCTACAAATTGACAATACATGAATATCTGTCACTTCTTCATAAATTTAGCTCCAAATCTTTGTTAATCTTTGGAAAATGATTTTTACATTCACAGTGGTCTTCTCTTTCTCGGGCCTCAAACCTTTACAAGTATTCTTTTTCCCAATATATAGACAAACCCAAAAAAACTTCTTCAAGATTCATGTTCTTTGGTCTTTTCCTAAAAATAGTAAACAGTTACAAAAATCATGACATATGTGCAAACGAATCTCTAACTTTTAGGAAATTATTACAAGAGAATTGAACATGTGTTAACCACTTTTCTATATTTTAGTTTTATGTTATTAATAATCAAGGAGGAGATAACATCTCATCCCCAAGTTGAAATGATGAGATGGCTCATCAATTGATGACTAGACTTTTTTTAGAAAAAAATTGACGAATTACTGAAAAATAGGGTTCAAAGATCCCTTCAAATCTCCGAAACCATGACACCTGAGTAAAAACTGAGAGAGGATTTTGTATATGCACTCGTGATTGATAAAAACATCCTTTATTTTGTTGAGATCAATCACCATATGCTCGAAATATGCACCCAAAGTTACTCACTAAAATAGGAAAATACCATAATTTTTGTAAATTTCCAGAACTTATGTAACATTTTCCTTTGTTTTTATACTGTTGTCGCTGCAAAGGTTCTAAAAACCATGTTTTTATTTGATAACCACATTCAACAATTTTTAAACGTTCTCCAAGCATGTAAAAATATGAGCCCTTATCCAACTTTTGCCCATTCAAAAGAAGTTTATTATATGCTTTTTTGAGATTCGTGCCAAAATTTTAATAATTAATATAAATATGTTGTTATAAAATATTTGTATTAAAACCTTTTTCATGTTTCAATTTTTTTTAATGCTTGGATGTATTTGGAGGTCCACCATATTTTTATCCATTCCACCATTTTAGAGATTTGCTAACCATTTTAGAGACTTGTCAGTGCTTTGTTCACCAAATTTAGCATTTTGGCCAAAATTTCAGCCTTCTACCATTTGGTAGAAGTCCACCAACGTATTTAAAGACTCTGCCAAATTTTATGTTTTTTTATTTGGATTATTTTAGTAACCCCATCAAATATTTAGGATTTTGTCAAGTTTAGAAGCCATCTAACTCCTTTATCCCACCTTTGAATAATTTGGTCCCATGCTAAGATCTCAAACCTGATTTCAAGCTCCCATTTTCTAGTATATGAAATTTTTTAATGTTCCAACATCTAGCTCCACCTAGGGATGCTATCCTCCATGTGAGGTAGAAAATAACCTGTAGATCTTGTGCCTAATCTCTTGGGATGATCCCAAATTCTAAAACCTTGAGTCTGCGACTTGTACTTGAGACAAATCCCATTGGAAACCAAACTACTACAAACTGAAAGACTCACTACCGAAACAACAAAACTTAGAACTGCTGAAGGATGCTCAAATGGTGAGCTTACTCATCACAACTACCTACCCTAAGTTGTTTGATCAAGTAAAATAAAAAATCCAATGCAACCATGCAAGGACCTTGCCCACTAATTGAATTTCCTTGCATATATGTCTTCAGGGATAAAATAACAACCTTGCTTAATGGCAATCCAAACTAAAATTAAATTCAATCCTAAAACTCATCCACTTTGAAAACCAAATCCACTGATTAATTCTAGGCAACTCATAAGAGTCTCTTTCTCTGATGTTTCCAACATAAATGCAAAGGGATCTTGAAGAACATGAGTGAATAGCACTTGTTGATCAATAAAAAGGAAGGGGTGGTCTATATCTATAGTTTCTTCTTGTTCACAGGCATAGAATAACATATCAACCTCTTATTTCATAGTTGATGGCTTTTGTTCCAGGTCTTCGATCCAAGATCACTCTCAGAACAAATGACAACAATCTGATCACTTTCCTTATCATGCATGTCAAGAAGAAAAGTCATGTGTTTTGAATTTTTAACCATTGGAACATATTCTACTTGCATGTTTAATTCTTCATGCAAATCGACAAGGATATGATCTTGGATTCCTGGAAATATCGGGTTCTTGTTTTCAAAAAATGTAACACTATGGATTGCCATTTTACTTTCAGAAGTGTCTAAGATAGTGTACTTCACTGTTTTATAACTATGAGGTATAACTATCATAAATTGGTTCACCATCTAGAGTTCTCATGTATACAATTTCATAACTCCGATTATCACTAGTTTATTCAAAAACTTCAAAAAATGTAAAATCTGAAGAAAAATTTAAGTGACCATCCTTATTTTTCACTTCATTAACTAGGGAAGAGGATGCATGAATTTTAACATTACGATCCTAGAAATATTGTTGTTGCCATATATAATCATCATTCAACTCCAAAAACCCTATGTAATTTTCCACAAACTCAAATTTATGTGCTTCATTAGTGATCTTAAAACCATTTCTTAGCAACCCAAATGAAGAAAAACATAAGGGCAAAGAATTTATTTTAGCAGACTCGCCCTTTTCCTCCTTTGCAATGTTGTGACCATGGTATGTAAGTTGATTGTTGCCATAAGATTTTTGAAAATAATAATTTTTCTGATGAAAATATTACAATTGGTTGCTCAAGAAATTTATCATGATAATCATCATATCCAAGAACACCAAATACTTATGAAAATCATTAGCAACAAAATATAAGACATCAACTTGCTCCTTAACAAGTTGATATGCCTACTACTTATCATGGCATCTTTCTTGTTCATGTTAACTATAGCTCTGTCTGCAATAGACTCCTCATCCTCAATCTAATCTGAATTTTTTCCACATGCTTTGAAATTATCCTCAACTTCTTGAGAATCACTACATCTATTACACGGACATAGACTTCCTCTCTAAGAGAAGGACTGATAAATCTGAATGAAAAGTTGTTGCATGGCATAGTTTGGCAGTGTCTTTAGGGGGTTGGATCTCTTTCGATATCTTGTAATAGAAACTAGAAAATATCCTATTGAACATTGAGACAGTTTCATCCCTCTATCTTTGTATAGCATGAAACTATGAAAGATATTGATCCTATGACTTTGTCTCACCCACAAAACTCATAAAGGTATGACTTAGTTCATCCCATGAGGTGAATAATTTAGGCTGCAAATTCCTAGTTTTCCAGTGTATTTAAGGGGTTGGATCTCTTTAGGAATCTTGTAATAGAAACTAGAAAATATCCTACTGAACATTGAGACAGTTTCATCCCTCTATCTATGTATAGAATGAAACTCTGAAAGATACTGATCCCGTGACTTTCTCTCACCCTCAAAACTCAGAAAGGTATGACTTAGTTCCTCCCATGAGCTGACTTATTCAAGATGAAAATGCCTAAAACCATTCCTTGGAATCCCCTTGTAATGACTGGGAAAAGGATATGAGACACACATCATCATGCTTAATTTCAAAGAAATATGCAAACTAATCAAAGCCTTGGATATATTTTTCAGCTGTAAGATTCTCTCCATCAAACATAGGGAGGTACTTAAATGTTTTGAAGGAAAGCTATGAAGGATATAAGAAAATTTGAGAGGCCTATATCTGGTCAATATCTTAGAAGGTACAAGGTTAAACATAGGAGGTATAAGGCTAGTTTTGGTTTCATTAGGTTCACAAGACTGACCCTAGAAATCATATAGTTCAGAGGAAGGACCTTGGTGAATATAAGTTATACAAGAAGAAGGTATATCTACAGTCAGCAATGAAGGATATACAAGGGTATTTTTTTAATTTAAAAAAAATAAAAATAAAAGTTGGTTGAGTGGGGAAGGTTCTAGTGAAATATGCTCAGTATGACACATAGCAAGAGCACTTTTTGTAAATTTGTGTATAATGGTTTGGATTCACATGAATATATATATATATATATATTCAAAAATTAAGTAGTTTTTGTATTTTTGGTGGACCGATTTTTTCTCGGTTTTGGTCTGGTTCCAGTCCGGGTCCGGTTTTCAAGGTCGGTCGGTTCGACCACTGGTTCGTTTTTTGTAAACTTTATCTCAACCGTCATATGTAAAAGTAAGTTAGGGTTTGCGTCTCTCAAAATTTATTTAAAGACGATACACCCCCACCTACCCCCGCCCCCCCCCCCCCCCCC
>LPNX010455019.1:69026-101696 GCA_001517045.1 Pseudotsuga menziesii
GATGATGATTGGTATTGCTCATCTCCTGCATTAAGATAAATCTGACATAGTTCTTGTATCCTTTTTATACCCAGTTTATTTGCAGGTTGAAGGAGGCACATTGGTGGGGGGACTCACTTTATTGTCATACTTCGGTTTGGTTTATTAGAGAGTGGTTACTTCTTTATGATTTCTCATTCTTGTATCTTCTTTAGTTGCAAATCCCATTTATCTGTCATTGCTAATTAATTTCTTTGGTGTGGCAAGTGGAAGGGGGCAGTAAGGTCATTGAACAGAGCATAAATTCACCAAGATCTTGCCCAGATATCTCACTTGATATTCAAGGAAGCATTATTTATCATCGAGGAGGATATCTACAAGTTTCAGGTACGACTCTCAGCTTATTTCTCAATGTTTTAATTTTCATGCATTGCACATCACCCACTTCACTTAGAAAATCACTTATAGTAATTAGGAAAAATCACCGGAACATTTTACACTGGGAATATGAAAAATTGGTGATCTGGGTTTTGTTGGCCTTGATAAAAAACCCTCTCTCCCTCCTACACAAAATTTTTGGACTCCATTTTCCCACCTTAAAGCAACACTGATCCCTAGGATAAAGCACCCATCCTGTCTTGTTAGCCTTCTTCCTATGTGTTCTCTATTTTCGGTTTTTGTTCGGATTTCTTCACATTGTCAAATATTTCATTCGATTAAATGTGTTGTAAGCCCCAAATATCTGATTTAATCTCACTTTGGGAATTTCCATATTTATATCTAAATCCTCCAGGGTCTCAGGTTTGATCAATTGAACAAACACACTAATCCTAGATCTGATCTTTAATCCCATCAGTCACTATTTTATTTGGCTTGAGTAACATTTACAACACTCGTAATCAAATCCACTCAAGCATCCCTTAAATCATTGCGTATTCCTTAAATCTATGGTTTCAAGCTTTCACCTTACGTATTCTCTGTTTGGGTTTGATCTGATGACTAGATTTAGGTCTTTTCTTTTAGGATAGTTCTGGGTCTCCCCCTTTGTCACTAAAACTTCAGTGCCATAAAGCGAAGGATATCCCAACCGGCATGACAACCATCCATCATTTGGGGGTCTAGGTATTCATAAGTCACAAATTTGGTTGTCTGTCCCCTCGGTCTTCTTGAATAAGATCAATTAATGGGGCAACTGCAAGATTCATGATAACAATAACCATTGAAAACAATGTTTGAGTGATTAATGACCATCTCTTTCATCATGATAACACCTGGTTAATAGTCATCTCCTTCATCATAACGACCCTATTTCATGGTATTTTATTGTATTACTTATGATATGTATTGTTGGAAAGTTAACTCTAAAGGTCCTCTTTATAGTTTTGGCGTGGTGTGATAAAGAGGACATAAGAATTTGTCCCTTGTGTATTTATATATAAGTTGAGTTATATATAAATAAATGAAATTTTGTACTTTATTGTAAGGTCTCATTGGAAAGTTATTTAATAATTAAATTGAGTTAATTATTAAATGAGGGTGCATTAAATGATGGCCCTAGATTTTGTAAATGCATCTCAACCACATATTAGGTGGTTATATGAGTAGTTACAATTTTTAAAGTATAAAAATAGGGTGAAAGGAAAAAATTAAGACACCATCAGTGAAGAGAGAGGCAAAAGATTGAGAAAGAAAGAGAGAGGAAATACCCTAGAGTGGGCATGAATCCCAATACAAAGACCAGCCTGATAAATTCGTACAACAACATTAATTACAGTTTGACAGTCTGTATAGGCACATGTGGGAAAAAATCCCGAGGAAGACCATACAACAAACTAACATGTCGTACATCATTTATTGCTGGTTGTGGCATGATTCCTGAAGCAACATTTATTACAGAAAGTACAGTTCCGTACAGGCACGTGTGAAGGCTGTACAACAGATCGTACAACAATTTATTTGCACATAAATTGAGGTATTTTGTTGTTGGTTTATTTTGGGTATTTTTTTCCAGTGAGGGTTGAAGGAATACTTTCAAGTGTAGTTGGAAATATTTCTAAGCATTCTTCTTTAATGAAAATTTTCTCTTTGTAGGGTTTTCCCCAGGAGTTGGGGTTTTTCCCGGTCTTTGACCAAAATTTCTTTGTTTTCATGTGTAAATGTTTACTTCAGTATTGAGAAGATCTTGAATATGGTGGTTTATATTTCATATTTAAGGAGTAAAATTGTAATCATAAACCCTAGGCATTCAAGTGCTTGACAGAATATGTGAATAAAAGTTTCATATTAATATCAATGAATTTCTTCATGGTATCAGAGCAAGGTCTGAAGTAGAATTCAAAGTTGTGTATTACAGTCAGAAGTTGTGTTGTCTTTCTAGTTAAAATATTTGTTGTGAGTTATTTTCCAGATGATGAACATTAGATATGAAGATAGGTTGGATGGAATATCCAACTATCTTCCTTGGAAAGTTAGAATAACTTTCGTTCTTAAAGAATGGAAGATATTAAAATTTTCTAACACTAAGATGACTAATCCTACAGACAAGGACAATCTAGAAGAACATGAATCCCTAAAAGCCAGATCCCAGAGAGTGATTTTAGATGGGGTAAATGATCATCATATTCCACATTTGGTAGAGAAGAAGATTGTTATTGGTATGTGGGATACCCTGAAATAGTTGTTTGAAGCCACTACATAAATGGCTTATAGAGTCCAAAAAATAACATGTTATGATGCCACTACATCATACATCATACATCAATGATCATACATCATACATGTTATTGATTAATATGATCAATCATGAAACTAATCACCACTATTAGAACTAGAACTAGAATCACGACTAGCAGTGGCATCATCGTCTATCTCAAGCTTGGACTCCTCAAGGTCATCTACAACTACAGTAGAAGTGGTAGTACTAGTTGAACGCCTAGAACCACGAGGTTGGGGTTTATCTTACAACTTTAGGGTTATGGTTAGATTCTAAATTGCACAAAATGGGGAAACAACGACGACATTTCGATGAGCTAGGACATTTAAAAAAAATGAATGTGAAACATAAATCATAAATAATACATGTCAACAAATAATTGCCTATATTGGAATCGTATTCAACAATAACACCCTATGTCTTCCTCCTCTAGGCTCTAGCCCTCACCTCTACCTTGAATCTCAAAGTTGATCCTGCAAGGACATTAGTCAACAACTCAACACCCTACAATTTCGATGAAATTTCCTAATCCAATCGTTAAAAAAAGGTAGAAAAAGCTTCCCATGCTTAATAAGTGATTTTGCTTGAGTGAAGAGTATATTTGTATTAAGGTCATAACAAAGGAGTTCAACAATAAACACCACCAACATCAAAGTATATAGAGGGTTTGATGTGCTTGATTAAATGTCGGTCCCATACCCTCATCCATAATAGAATTTGGTGGAAACTTTGCAATCCCGAAACCCTAAAAATTATTAGGTCTATTGAATTCTGAATGGGATAAATAATTCTACTTTTTGCATATGAAGTTCGATGAGGTTGGAACCACTCTCAAACGTCCTGAAAAAATTAATGGAAATGTTAAAAATTTATGTAAAAGGATAGAAAATGAAAGACAAGGAGAATGCCACTTTTACTTTAAGAATTTAATATTACCATTTAGTATTACCAAGTACTACTAAGTAATTGAACATAGAAGATTAAAAAAAAAAATTCACAAGCAACTCGGCCAGTCCAATTTGGGACTATGCCAAGTTGATCAGTTTGGTACCAAACCAACTAAGTTGGACACTAATTCGGTCGGTTCAGTACAGAGTCGGTCACCCGATCCAATTTAAAGGCCGATATGGCTTGGTGGAGGGTCAACTCAGCCAAGGCCAAGTCCAAGTTGACCAATTTTTAAAAGAGAGGCCTATACAATGTCATCTAGAATGTCTAGCGTCACGGGACTGTTTCTTATTTGGGCTGTACTCTAGGAATATTTTCCATATTTTCACAATGTTATAACTCAACTATTTATGATGAATCATGAATCACAAGCAGAAGATAAAAGAGACGGAGATAATTGTACATGCTTACTATCTATTAAAACGTGATGCCCAAATTATGCAGTGTCTTTGAAGTGTCAGAATTGGTTTCATTTTGTACTATTCTCCATCTTTTCATGATGTTATAGCTCAACTATTTCCGATGAATCATGAACCGCAAGCACAAGATAAAAGAGTCGAAGATAATTATGGATGCTTACTGATTATTGAAATGTGATGCCCAAGTCATGCATTGAATTTCAAGTGTCGGATTTGGTTCCACTTTTACAAAACAAGAAATCAATTTTTGAACTCGAATCTCTATCATAAATTACTGTTGAACTTCATCTAAAATCCCTAGTGCATGAAACTGATGTTTATCATGCATCTTAATAGTAAGTTAGTAACAACCTTTATTCGTGGGTTAAATCGGTCAATAGATGACTTCACAAACAGTCTTGGAAAAAAATATTCCTAGAATTATTACTTTCCTGATTTCGTACCTCCCAGGACTTTGACATCTAGGCCTCTTCCTGCAGTACCTCCCGAGAGTTTGATTTTTCATCCTCATCAAACCCTAGCATGTCTCCTTCGTTGAAAACCTCCACTTCCTTCCCATTTATAATTTTCTAATGGTATAAGTGTTTTGATGCAGTTGTATGACTTGGTAACCATTTCTTGCCAAAGGTACAATAATTAGTATCCTTCTTACCTTCAAATTTTGAGCTTCATTGAATATTTTCCTCACTCAAGTATGTGTGGAAACATATCTCAGTTTTTCTTCATTTGAATTTTAGAGGGTTTGCTTTTGACTATGAGTTGGTCATAGATTTGACATGGATTGACAAACCTCACTTCTATTATTTATGCCTTGTTTGGATTTTTCCATGGTTCTAACATTGTGCATTTTTGTATTTCTTTGTGAGAGGATTTAATCTAAACACATAAGTTTGTAGTAGTTGATTTTTCAATAACCCAAGCACTCATTTTTCCAACACTTCCCATTCATATGTGTATTCATCCACTTCACATTTTTGTTGTATTCTAGTGAGTTTTGCAAAAAAGTATTTTTTTGTTCTACTTTGGAACCTCTTAAAAATATTTTTTTTAATGTATTGGAGTTATATGAACAAAATGCTTTTTCCATCGCATGTACCAATTTTATATAATTCCCTCAATATGCATGGATGCGTACTTTGTTTTTTTCATTACCTTGTTGAACATTATGTGTTTTTAAGTATTCCTCTACTTTGTCAATCTAAGCTTCACTTTGTTTTTCATTTCCATCAAATTTCAATAACTCTAGTTTTACTTTCATCGGATACACATATATTGGTTTATTTGTGTAGGATTGTGGTTGGGTAATGACGAGTGATAAACCTTTCATAGATTGTGGTTGTGTATTAGCTTTGACATCCTAGATTGATGGGTTTGGTGTATTAACAATGGTTGAAGACTCTTTGGTGAGTGTCATTAGCACCTTGTGGATTTTCTTAATTTGGTCTGTCAATGCATTCTCGCTTTTAGTGATCTTTTGTATTATTTTGTTATTTCTTGTTTTAATGCATCATGGTTCTATGCAATTTCATGCCTCTAACTTTCATTACCCTTCTTGCAACTCTACATTATTTCTTGCTTTAACACGACATGGTTATGTGCAATCTCATGTCTCACATTATCTTGGTTCCACTAAAAATCCTTCTTGATTTATGCATGTTCCTTAATAACCTAGTTGTTTTGTCCCTCCAATTTTTCCAACCTAGTATTAATATATGCCATTGTCCACCATTATCCTTTTCGAGGGATAAATGATGAAGTTTGTTGTTTAATCGTGGTCATTGAGTGATGGAGGTAGTGTGCATGTATGGTTTCCTTGTTGTACACATTTTATTTATATATGGATTTATTTACATGTGTATGAAATGAAATTTGGTGTATAAACAAATAAAAATAAAAATATGGTTCTTATTTTTATTTTGGCTATATATGAATGAGAATTTAATTTTGGCATTGCATGACAATTGATGACCGCATGTATGGCATACATAATTTGTGGTGGTTGTACAAAAGATAAATGGCATCCAGGACAAGCAACTATACGAAAAATTTGGTGATGGTTGTATGGAAGAGAAATGGTGGCTAGAAAAAGGAAATTATGTGGAAGAGTTGAATATGAGGATGGTACAATACCTTGACCCAATGCCCAAGTTGGGCTATAATACCACTAAAGTGTATAAACCGAGGTACATTTGCAAAAGATCCAAATTGAAATAAAATATAAATATATAAATATAGATGAGTAATTGATGATGATTACAATGATGAATGACATTAGCAATTTTTTTCTTGAAATACAATTCGTCTCACCCTTAATCCCATAAGTGAGAGTGACATTGTTGGTACCTTGTTAACCCCATCAATGATCCTCTCACAAAGAGAGGACATATCACAAGTGGCATTTGAACTCAGGTGGAGAGAACAACAATTTCTCTTTTCAACCATGTGTGCTAGGCCCAATTGATGAATTACCTTGGCATTTATAGGCCTTGTGGCGATGTTTCATATAAAGTTGTGTCTTTGCATGATTCTCCTTTTAATAATTACATTGATGTTCTAAGTTTTATAGTATAGGTATTATTAGTTGCAGAGAAAGATCCTAATAAAAACACATTTTAAACAACTGCGTCAAATTTAGTTTGAATATATAAAGACCATGTGGCATCTCTCCATCAAGAGTAGCGCATACTAACGACATATAAATGTTAGTTGATAGTTTGAACATGACAAGGCATAAAATAAATCATATCTTTTGAGCTAGATAACACTTTCACGCAACCAATACTCCTAGAATAGAATATAACCCTAATAACATGTGATGAGCCCTAATAATCAAGAGTTCCCTAGAATTCAACAGGCCTCAAAATGCATCCATGATAAAAAAACATGATAAAAGGTAAATTTACAATATAATAACCTATTGTAAATATGGATAAAAAGCATAAAGATCATACCACGTTAATTATTGAATAAAAAGCGTGATGAGTGTTGAGCCGCAAACATACCACATTTTATTCATCTTTCCTATACCATTTGTCACCTTATTCCTATCTTATCCTTCCATAAAACTATTAATATTTACCACTTTCATAATAAATATGGGTTTATATTACCATTTTGCAAATCATTTATTTTTTAGTATTTTGAGTGAATTTGTGGTTAATTATTGAGAAAAATAACATATTTTCATTATACTTTAAGGTTGGATGAGTTTGGTGATGCTTATAGGTGTATTTGAAGACTTTAACAAGCTCAAAAGTGACCACCTAGCCTCAGATTCGAATTTCATCTTCTAGATGTGAGATAACTTCAAGGAGAAGATCATGGAAATGTGGAGAGAATATCTCATCCAATATTTGTTGAGAATTTTGAGGGATGAGTTGTAGATTTGTTGAGGATTTTGAGGGATAAGTTGAGAGAATAGTGGATCTGTAATTATCATTAGTTATCTTGAATTTATGTATAAATAGGAGGGAACTCTCCTCATTTTGTTGGAGATCTCTCTAGTGGTTTGGAAGTAGAGAATAGTTCAGAGTTAGTCATAGAATAGATTTTGATGGTTATGTAATGGAGATGATGCTTTGATGCACATCCTTTGATTCTCTTCTGTTAATATATATTTTCAGTAGTTTCTTTCTTATTAGTTGTCCATATAGATTTTCAATTATGTTTTTCTTATGAATTGTTAATGTAGATTTTATGTGAGATCACTAGTTATTGTTAATTGCTTTATACCAATTATTTCACGCAAATGCATTTCTTCTTTACCCTATTTTCTGCAATTAGATTTATTCTTATGCCATTTACTATTTTCATAACTTAGATTCAATTTCAGTTATAGATTAAGTTCAGCAACACTCTGCCCCTGCATATATTTTGTATGTACCTCACAAGTCTACGCTCTCTTTGGGTTGACAATTAAATCGTTGGATATCTATTATAAATTGTTTAATATTTTCTCCAACAATGAGTTTGTATTATCTGAAAAATTGAATGTGCGACATACCCCTTTAAGACTTGATCTTTCGACAAAGGAGATGTTATGCGAAGATTAAAATGTCAAGAAAACTAAGAATGAAAAGTGGAATCACATCAACCAGAACATTCACCCTGCAAGCACAATACGAAGTGGATGAACCACTGTAGCCTTTATATAGAACAAAATAACCCTTGATTTTCCCTCCAATACTAGAAATGAAGGGATGAAAGAAGGTATCACATGAAATTGACTAAAAATACAGGAAAATGCAACCATATGCCTGAATTACAAGGAAAATAGAGGGATAAATAACCACTGGGAGCCTCCATTACTGAAAATTCGGGGCGAAGAAGTGATTTCACTAGATTTTATCTAGAAATTGGGGGCGAAATATAGATTGGAGAGATATTTTTCTAGGGCGAAAATAGTTTTTTTTTTCATTTTCCTTATTAATATATGGGAGGTTATTCATTTTGGATTTATTTTTTTCTAATAAATATTAGGAAAATATATTTTAGCTAAAAAATACTTTCAATATAAGAAAATAGCCCACTAAAATTTTGTAACCCCCTTAATATAGCCCATGGGCTATATATAACCCCTAAAATTATCCATGCTTGTAAGTTTTTGTCTCATTATCCACTATTGCACCATCATCCATGATTTTAGGACCTAATGCACCATATTCCATTATTTTATCCATCCACCATCAGTTACATTCAGTTAACTGGACCACATCTCCTTGCTTTCATCACTCTGGGTTCATAGTGAGATTCGATGACCACTAACTGTTAACTAAACCCCCTTATGCACCCATACACCATAATATATCATTAGTTAACTCCATAGTGTGTCATTTAGTCCTACCTACCATTAGTTAGGTTCACTTAACTGGCCAACTGGAACTACCATACAGATCTACAACTAGTTCTCATGTCTAGTGATGGTTTCTACAAAAAATAAGCCTGCCCAATGAGTGTATTCCAAAATCATCCTAAGGATAACAAATTTATCTATTGAGGATGTATTATAAATTTACACATATTGTTGAATAATATATGAATTGATATTATTCCACTTGAGCATATTTTCTCTTGTGTTTTGCTTAATATTTCTTCATAATTTCTTCTCCATTCTCTACGACTGTAAGAAATTTTCAGTGAAGTCTGATATGTAATCTAGACTGTGAAAAATATTACATGGTATATAATAGTTCAGGAAATCTGAGCTCAGATTCTTTCAATAGTGCACCAGAAGTAGTGGAGTTACCACATAAATCTTAGGGAAATTGGATTGAATCCATTGGAATCTACCTAGGTGTGATGCACTCCTGAATGTGCCTATTGTCAAAGTAAGGAGATATTTTTTATTCTCATAATATTTCCAAGTTTTTTTCTTTGTGTTGCAACCATCTACAACAGCTTCATGGATTTGAAAGTAGTTCCTCTGCTCTCTCCATTCAACTATTCCGAGTGGAAACAAAGATGAGCGCATACCTTAAGAGAGAATGTCTCTATTATGTTTCTGTTAGAGCTGTAAATGATTCCTCTTATGAAGAGAAGAGTGATTGGATAAATGAATATGTTAGAGCATATGGAATTATTTGTATTTCCATGTCTCATAAGATGAATTATCTCATAGATTCTGTTGAGTATTTGTTCAAGTTTTGGAGCAATTTGGGTAGAGATTTTTGTGTGTAGATAGAAGAAGTTGATGTATGGATAAAATACAACACCTCCCCAAGTGTTCTCTCTCATGATGTCATAGCCACATGAATTTCTCAAGAAGTTGTTGTTCTTGGAGAAGAAGAAGATGTAGAATATTCAACCTTTGATCCGCTTTGAATTGATCAAGTTTATTCCTCTATTAGCCAAGAAGCAGCTTTACATGAAGATAACATTAGAGTTCAAGTTTCAAGAGAATTCATATTTGCTTGGGATTGATATCACCTATGTTGGTTCGAATTTCATGGTTCAAGAACCTCAAAACTTATTTGGACCTTATCTTACCTTCCTTGGTTTGAAGTTCAAGTGTAAAGAGAACTTACATTCGCTCTGATGTCATTGTACCTCAGTTGCTCTACATAGTTCTGGTTTCCATCATGCAACTGTCTATGTTCCTGATCTAGTTGAGTAGATTCATCTTATTTCGAAGAAGAAGATTTTTCTAGGCATAATCATTTAAATTGGAGAGATTTTTTTGGTTTCCTTTTCATGTTTAATTTTGAGGAAGGATTTTCCCCATGTGGTTTTTCCTTTTTCCTCAGTTTACATGGATACATAATGCAAAGGGTATAGTATAGGCCTAATTTCATGGGCCCTATTTTTTGTTTTCCTCACATGATTCAGGCTTAAGGGGGGGTGTTGGAGCATATTTCCCATCTAGACATTAGGCATGTCATCATGTGACAATAATTTATCTAGGGATTATATCTTGTTAGTTGACTTCCTAGTGCATAATACTCATCAATTTTTGTCTCATTATCCACTATTGTGCCCTCATCCATGATTTTAGGTCTTGATGCACACTCTTCCTTGATTTATCCATACACTATCAGTGACATTCAATTAACTGGGCTACAATAAGTTAACTAGGCCACCTCTCCTTAATTTCATCACTCTGGGCTGATATTGAGCTCCGATGACCACTAACTGTCAACTAAACCTCCTTATGCACCCATACATCATAATATATAATTAGTTAACTCCCTCATGCACCATTTAGGCATACCTGCCATCAATTAGGGTTAGTTATCTCACCAACTAACACTACCATCAGGAGTTACAACTAGTTCTCAAGTCTAGTGATGGTTTCTATGCAAATTAAGTCTGCCTAATGAGTGGATTCCAAATGCCTCTTAAGGATAATAAATTTATCTATTAAGTATGTATTATAAATGTAAACATATTGTTGAATAATAGATGAACGTAAATTATTCCTCTTGAGCATATTTTCTCTTGTGTTCTACTAAATATTTCTTCATAATTTATTCTCTATTCTTTGTGACTGTAAGAAATTATTAGTGAAGTCTGATATGTAATCTAGATCGGCCCTCAGTGCAATGATTTGACTTCGAAAGTCTACCTACATGTACATACCCTACCCCCCTCTGAATTCGAACCAATGACCTCCTAGGAGGAAACACATGTTCTTAACCATTAGGCTCACTCCAGTTGTACATATATAAGGGGGGGAATGTTGAAGAGAATACAAACCCTATGTATTTCTTATAATTTATTATTATTATTATAAAATTAAGTTAAAATACTAATACTCACTTTGTAATCATTTAATTTTCATGATTAGTTCCAACATAAATACAAAAATATCAATTCATTTAAATCATAAGATTCAATACCTTGAAACACTTAAACTTTGTAATTGGATGGGTTTCTTCCTTGTTTCATAGTTTGTGTACTTTGATATTGGTAGAGTATGCACATACTTTGAGCTGTTGTCCCATAACTTTACATATACTAATCCCATGGCACCTCCATAAAATTACAAGAAATAATATAGCTAGAAATCAATACTTTCCAAGAGATTTAAGATGTTGTGCTCATTTGCGTGTTGTGGATGTATATTTTGAATAATGATTTTGTTCTCTTAAGTTTCAATGCATTCCACAAATATGCCTTGGATCAATTCCCTTCGAATGTGGCCTATTTGTACATTAATAATAATATAGAGGAGTGGATGTCATCATTATCAGTGCAATGGTATTCAATTAAAGGTGGTTCCATCCACCACTACCTTCTTCACTATCTCTCAAATAGATTCGACCATTAATCTCAAATTGCTTCTTTCTTCTTATATATGTTATTCTCGAGAGTCCTTGGTGTTTCTTCCCTTCTTCCCAATACTGTACAATTTCTGAAAGTGCATGCTACTTACACTTAAACTTATGACCACACCCTAATGTTCTACAATGAATGTTCTGTTTGTGCATTGATTCATGAAAAACAAAAACATCAACATGAAGACTCCCAATGATAAGCTCTCAAAATTACAGATACGAGATTCAATATTTAATTTCACACCTTAGCATGCCACAAGCAATATCAGTGGCATCCAAGAAAGGGATCTCTTTAAAATTTTCCATAAACAAAGAATTTTTGGAGTATCGGTTGAATAACCTCTGGACCTTGGAATATAGTGTGGACGAATTGCCACACTAGGATAATGGGATTGCGTGCTTGGTTTCAAATGTTTACGGCTAATAACTGTAGGTTTTGGTGTAACAACAAACATTACATGGTATTAGAGCTCATGTTGCATGTTCTATTCCCCCAAGCTGTGTCAAAGTGAGGGTGTTGGAGTATCGGTTGTATAATATCTGCACCTTAGAATATAATGTGGACTAACTGCCACAATGGGATCATGGGACTATGTGCTTGGTTTCAAATGTTTACCAATATCTGTAGGTTTTGGTGTAACAACAAACCTTATAACCATGATTGCAATTTCAAAATATTAACATATTCATATAATTATGATTATTTACCCAAGCCTACATTATTCAAATTCCAGTAGCTACAAATGTAATGAGGTAATCAATTCAAAGCCATAATAATCCCTATGCTGAGATGCATAATATGCTCTACAATAAGTTATGATATTGGTCTCTACATAGGATCATTTATAATATAATACAAATAGGGCCAATATCGTCCATAACAATATTTAATAAAGACAAAATAAACAATTATCTTGAATAACGCTTCTATTGAATACGATAATGACGATGGGTATGATGAAAACAAACCATGGTGTGAATTATGGTAATTATGAGGAAGCATCTAAACACCCCGGAATGCTTAGTTTATAGAAGGGATCCAATGTATAATATAAATTGGGTGTACACATTTGTTTGTTAAGAATTTCCATTAATTAGAGAAAATAGCCTTTAGGTGCATTCCCTCTACCTCTTAGGAATGGTTGGTATTCTTAACATAACTACAATATACTCTAAGTTTATTAGAATTTTTTATTTATGCAATCAACTATTATTAGAATTTATGATATCAATTCTATTTGACAACACAGAGTCTAATTTACACTATAGATTCATAATGTTCCACAGTATAGATTCTGAATGTCATAAAAAGTAACAAACAAAGAAAATAAATTACACAGACGATACATAGTTAATTACACGTCTGCACATGAATATGATTATGAATATCCAGAATGATATTGTAACTCAATGTTTACATGAGTTAGTATCAATCTTCGTAGCAATAAGTGTACTCTCAACATCTATTATGGGTTGGGGAAGGAGTTGTGGCTATCATAAACACACCACACTAAAGGTTTTGTTGTTTTAGAAAGGCATGAAATATGAGCACTTGGGATGCAATCATGCACATTGACATTCGATTAGATGAAGGAATTGGAGGCATCGAGGAACAAAAAAATGCTCACCGGAAGATGAGCATTAGATGACATGGAGATAAATCTTGCTTAAAAGGAAAACACAAAATGAGAAATATAGACTGTAGCATTTATATGTCTTGTTGGAACATGAGACAAATATCATGAAATCCATTTTCATATAGAAAACACTTTACAGCCGTAGTAAAAAAGGGTTCCTTTCATAGGTTTTATAAAAAACATTAAAATGAAAGTATTATATATTTTAATTTTCTTTTGAGGTTTCTCAGTTTATAATGGTGGTAATTATTACTTTAAACAAGTGACGTAAGTCTTTGGATGTCCAATAGATTAAATCTCACAATGTAACATAAAATCTATAATTTTTTTTTATTTTTTTTATTTTTTATTTTTTATTTTTATTTTTATTTTTTATGTTTTTTATCCCTTGAAGTATGGTTTTTAACAACCTTATAAACACCATCTGTTGAGTAATCTTTCGGGATTACATTGTAAATAATATTTCAGTTATTAGTTAGTAATCTCGTTATATAACTGTAGATAACGGTTTTGATATCCTTTATATTTAATACTCATCTACGTAATATGATATTGATTTGCTGAGGTTCTTCACGGCCTGTGTCAGTGGTATCAGAGCAAGGCAGCGAAGCATTAGTGAGAAAGACTTGGTAAGAAAGAAGGAGCCTGTGAAGGAGGAGCCAGCAAAGGAGCTATCACCAAGAAAGGAGAGCTGCTTAGTAAAGATTGTGGAAGAAAGACAAAGACTACACATTAAGAGGAGACTGCACGTAAATTGTTCCGGTAATTGTTTTGAAGAAATATTTTCTTTTTTAAAAAGAAAAAAGAAGAGAGCAGCCATTTATATTTTCATGCAATGGTTTCTTTAAATTAATTATCAAATCTTTGGGGAGTTCTTTTCAGAAAATAAAAGTTCTTAAACAATCACTTATATTTGAGTGCAAGGTTTTTTAAATTGAAATATTAAATCTTTCGGGAAATCTTTTTAGAAGATAAAAAGATTTTAAAGAACATTGGCTAAAAGGAAAAGAATATATTAGACTGTATTTTGTACACAAAAATTTACTACACAGTAAATTTCAATGAATTCTTTAATTTCAATTGTTGGAGTTATTTTGTCTGGAAAAGAAAATTACCAGGAATGGTTTCGTAAAGTTAAAATACCCTTATTTTTAATGATATGTGGGATGGAATTTGTGAAAATGAGAATTTAGAAGATAAGAAAGATGGAGAAGCAATAGATCAAGTGGATAAAAGTGCACCAATACTAGCTACTAATGCCAAAGAGTTAGCATTATGGAAAAGCAAGGACAAGAAGGCTTATGCCTTGATTATTACCTCTGTAAGTGAAGAAGTAAGTAGACATTTAGTTTCTAGCAAAAGTGCCTGGGAAACATTAAAGAAACTAAAAGATTTGTATGATTTACATTTTAAGCGTGAAATCATACAACTGTTGATGAAATTATTTAACTTAAAGTTAAAAGATAATGAACCAATGAAACTTGCTTCTGAAATTAGAGCCATTTTCCATGATATTGATGCAACTGGTGTAAAAGTTGACATTCAACTTACTGCATTTATTAAAGTTCTTTATCCTACCTATACTCATTATTTATATTCACTTCAAGTTAGTGTCCAAATGAAAGCTATGACTTTTGAAACACTTGTTGAGGAAATTGCAGAAAGAGAGAAAGCATTTGGGAAGAAGGAGTCTAAACTCAATGAAGAAACTTTGTGTCTTGCACAGAAAGGACACAAATCAAAAGAAGAATTTGCAAAGAATGAAAATAGAAGCAGAGGTCGAGGTAGAGGAGAAAGAGGACAGTACAGAGGAAGGGGGGGAAGATTTAATCAAGGAGAGAAACAATGTTATAGATGTGGAAAAGCTGGTTATACTGCTAGTTATTGTAGAACTTCTTGGGATAAAATTGTTAACAAGAAAGAGCAAGTGCAAGATAAAGGAAATGATAAAGGTAACCCTCCTGAATCTGCGCATTATGTTGTTGCACATTGTAATCTAGGAATTGAAGAAGCTTTCAGTACTTCGTTTTCATGGAATGACATTTGGTTATTGGATACCGGAGCCACATGTCATATGACATTTAGAAAAGACTTCTTTGAAACTTTTAGTGATCAAATTGATGGGGTAGTACATTTGGCAGATAAGTCTCAGTTAAAACCTTCAGGAATTGGTTCTGTTAGATTGAAATTATCAGGACTTGCTGATTATATACTTTCTGACGTTCTTTATGTTCCACAATTGAAGAGAAATATAATATCTCTTGTGCAAATTAGACAACAAAATCACTCGATACATATGTTTGATGGTATCATTGAAATTAGAAGAGCTTATGATAATGTGATTGTAATGAATGGAGTGGAAGATAAAAAACTTTTAAAGTTGAATGGTACATCATCCAATTCATAGAATTTTGCAAATTTGGTTCAACATAATAGTAATTTATCTTCTAGCTTATTGTGGCATGTTAGATTTGGTCTATTAATTATGATAGTCTCAAGATTATGAAACAGAAAGGAGTTCAAAGGATTCCTACTATTCCAAGACAACTTTCCCCATGTGATGCTTGTATCTTAGGCAATCATAGTAAACAACCTTTTAATGATTCCATGTTTCGAGCTTCAAGAAAGCTTGGTCTTATTCACTCAGATTTATGTGGGCCCGTGCCTGTTCCATCCGCAAATGGTAAAAAATATATCATGACTTTCATTGATGAATTTACGAGGATGTGTTGGGTTTATTTATTGAAAGAAAAATCTCAAGCTTTTAATACATTTAGAAATTTTCATTTATGGATTAAAAATGAAGCTCAACTCAATATTGGCACCCTTTGAACTGATAATACATTTGGCAGATAAGTCTCAGTTAAAACCTTCAGGAATTGGTTCTGTTAGATTGAAATTATCAGGACTTGCTGATTATATACTTTCTGACGTTCTTTATGTTCCACAATTGAAGAGAAATCTAATATCTCTTGTGCAAATTAGACAACAAAATCACTTGATACATATGTTTGATGGTATCATTGAAATTAGAAGAGCTTATGATAATGTGATTGTAATGAATGGAGTGGAAGATACAAAACTTTTAAAGTTGAATGGTACATCATCCAATTCATAGAATTTTGCAAATTTGGTTCAGCGTCATAGTAATTTATCTTCTAGCTTATTGTGGCATGTTAGATTTGGTCTATTAATTATGACAGTCTCAAGATTATGAAACAGAAAGGAGTTCAAGGGATTCCTACTATTCCAAGACAACTTTCCCCATGTGATGCTTGTATCTTAGGAAATCATAGTAAACAACCTTTTAATGATTCCATGTTTCGAGCTTCAAGAAAGCTTGGTCTTATTCACTCAGATTTATGTGGGCCCGTGCCTGTTCCATCCGCAAATGGTAACAAATATATCATGACTTTCATTGATGAATTTACGAGGATGTGTTGGGTTTATTTATTGAAAGAAAAATCTCAAGCTTTTAATACATTTAGAAATTTTCATTTATGGATTAAAAATGAAGCTCAACTCAATATTGGCACCCTTCGAACTGATAATGGTGGTGAATATACATCTCAATATTTTGAAAAATATTTGCAGGAGAATGGTATTAAACATAAAACAACTGTTCCTTATAATCCAAAACAAAATGGTGTGGTAGAACGTATGGATATGACACTCTTGAATATGGTAAGATCAATGATGCTTTTTAAAAATGTCAATCTAATGTTTTGGGAAGAAGCAGTTCTTTGTGCTGTCTACATTAAGAATAGATGTCCTTCTGTTGCACTACAAAACAAAACACCTTATGAAATGTGGCATGATCATCTTCCAGCTGTCAAGCATTTTAGAATTTTCGGTTCCACATGTTATGCTTTGATTTGTGAGCAACAAAGACATAAATTGGGAGCAAGAAGTCGGAAGTGTATTTTTTTGGGATATTCTAATACTTCTAGAGCTTATAAGTTGTATGATGAAGATAACAGGAAGTTTATTGTTTCTAGAGATGTTATATTTCTTGAGTTTGAGAAAGATGCACTCACTATTGATAAACAACTTGCCCAGCTTGATATATTTCATTCTAAAAAAATCTATCATGAAATGGATAATGAACTTCCAAATATTAAAGGGGATTCCTGTTCTAAGTCAAGTTTTGGAATTTCCTTCTAATGCACAAGTTGATTATTCTAATGCACAAGTTGATGAAATAGAAGATGAGATAGTTGATGATATTGTTAATGGAATGGATAAATTAAGTATCATAGATAATGTAGAACCTGCTCTTAAAGAAGAAACAGAGCAAACACCACAACAAGAAGTTCATAGATCGATACGGACTAAGACATTTCCAAAAAAGTATGATGATTTTGTAACATTAGATTGTGAATTAAACTTTCATGCGTTTGATGAACCTTCATCTTTTCAAGAAGTAGTAAATAGTGATGTATGGAAAAGTGCAATGCAAAGAGAGTATGATGCTCTCATAAAAAATGGAACTTGGAGGTTGGTGAAACCTCCAATTGGAACCAAACCGATTGGATGCAAGTGGATATATAAAAATAAATATAAAGTAGATGGGTCACTTGAAAAACAAAAAGCGAGACTTGTAGCAAAAGGGTATGCACAGAAATAAGGTGTTGATTACATAGAAACATTTGCTACTGCAGCTAAATGGGGCACCATTCAAACTTTGTTTTCATAAGCAGCACAAAAAGGATGGAAGATACATCACATGGATGTTAAAACCACATTTTTGAATGGAGACTTAAAAGAAGATGTGTATATGGATAAGCTTGAAGTCTTTTCTATCAAAGGTCAAGAACATAAGGTATGCAAATTAGTCAAATCTTTATATGGTTTGAAGCAAGCACCTCGAGCTTGGTATGAAAAATTAATTGAACATATTCTCAAATTGAATTATAAGCACTTCAATCTAGATGATGCAAATTTATTTGTCAAGAAAGTTGGAAGATCGGTTGTGTATCTAGTTGTCTACATGGATGATTTGCTTATCACAGGAAATAATGATGATTATATAGTATCTATCAAAAGAGAGTTGAAAAAGGTTTTTGATATGACAGATTTGGGATTATTACATTACTATTTAGGAATTGAAGTAGATCAAAAATCAAAGAAGATTTTCATTTCTCAAAAAAAATATGTTGGAGAGTTATTAAACAAATTTTGTATGCAGGATTGTAATCCTGTTTCAACACCAATGGACAGAATCTAAAGCTTACTTCAAATGAATGTAGCACATTTGAAGATCCAACAAAGTACAGGAAGCTTGTTAGAAGTTTAATTGATCTTACTGCTATGGCGTCCTGATATAACTTTTCATGTAGGAATACTTTCCAGGTTTATGCATCATCCCTGTGAAGGTCATTGGAATGCAACAAAGCAAGTGCTCAAATATTTAAAAGCCACTCAATCTTTTGGCATCAAATATTCTAAAGTTTCAGACTTTCATCTCACTGGTTATTCAAATTCTGATTTTGATGGAGATAAAGAGCATGGGGTCTCTACTTCAGGTTATTTGATGAACCTTGGATCAGCAGCTATCACATGGAGATCACGAAAGCAATATGTTCCTGCTGATTCTACAACTAAAGACGAATATGTTGCAGCAACTCAAGCCACAAAAGAAATCATTTGGCTTCGTAAAATACTTGAATACTTGTAGGAGAAACAAATGACTTCAATGCCTCTCTTTGTTGACAACACTTCTGCAATTCAATTGGCCAAAAATCCAAATTTCATGATCAAACCAAACATATCAACACCAAATATCACTTGATTCGACATCATCTTGAGGCCAAAACCATTCATCTGACACATTGTCCTACTTTTGAGCAAATTGCAGATATATTTACTAAAGCATTGGGCCGTGAAAAGTTTGAAAAATTTAGAATGCAACTTGGCATGTCAGATGTCCCTTCGGATTAAGGGGGGAATGTTGAGTAATCTTTCGAGATTACATTGTAAATAATATTTCAGTTATTAGTTAGTAATCTCGTTATCTAACTGTAGATAACGATTTTGATATCCTTTATATGTAACACTCATCTACGTAACAAGATATTGATTTGCTGAGGTTCTTCACGACCTGTGTCACCATCAACATATGAATTTGCATGCCACCATGCACATAGAGACAAATATTTATTAAATAGAAACAAAAAGTTCACGATGATGATCATTCATTTGGTCAACATAATATATATGTTGCACATTCTTTCCTTAGAGATGTTGTCCTCCTAAAATAATATGGGGAGGGTTCCCTAAAGGTGAAGAACAACTTCATGATAAAGTCGATAAGGAATTGGGATAAAAGTCATCAAGGCTTTAGTGGGTTGTGGTGGATAGTTAGTTCGCTCAAACCAGACAAGGCTTTAAAGGGTTGTGGTGGATAGTTAGTTCACTCAAACCAAGGATGATATGGATGATATGTATATTTTATGGAAACAAGGAAAGCATATCCCATGCTTGTGAAAGTATATTAAAATAGATGGAATAAACACTTGGGAACAAATCACAATACCATGATTTCCTTGTATGAAGTTAAATAATATTAAAATAGATGGGACTCAAGATTCACTCAACAACATCCTTGAGTGCTTGAGTGCTTGAGAAAGTATATTAAAATAGATGGAATAAACACTTGGGAACAAATCACAATACCATGATTTCCTTGTATGTTCAATTACTCGATAATTGAACATGAATATGGGACTCAAGATTTCCTTTGACCAGAACATGAATTGTTTTTGAAATAAGAAGTAATAAATACCAATATGTACACAACCTTATGCAAAATTATGAGAGGGATACTTATGTACTAGAGAAAGTATTAGGGACAGTGTAATTGTTTTAAATGTGTGGATTGAGTGATTTTAAAATATTAACTATTATTGACAGGGGTGACAACTCAATGGAATCATAGTGTATGAAAATGGGATATGAGATGTGTTTCATTGGGTTATAATAAATGCATTTGTGGGTGATTCAGCACATATGTTATTACCAAAGGCAACAAGTACTACTACCAAGTGAGCATATACTACAAGAATTTAAAATAATGTGAACATTGATGTTTCCCTTGTTTTTCTCTCTCTCTCTCTCTATATATATATATATAGGAATAAAATAATTTGGATATATTATAATCAAGGAAATAGGTTCCCTGAGGTAATTATGTTCAAATGAATTTTTTATTTATGGCGAGAGCAACGACAACGAACATGGGTGGGGCCCCTAGGGTGGGTTGATGAATGATGGAGTGAAATGAAAATGGTATATGGGTCATGGAGGAGATGAGAAGCCAATGGGATGCAATGAAGAATCTAATGATAGTAATCCATATAGAATTTGTGAACCAATGGGATTCTAATGGTATGGGTCAGCATAATGATGAGTAGGTAATATGATAGTTTTTCTCATATAAATAGCCTATACATACTCCCAAACCCCAGGGGCATAATTCGGAATGGGTGCCATAATGTGATGAGATATAGTACTAAGATAACCAACGGGAGTGGGATAAGACTACTTGGAAAATGGTCCTTCCACACTAGATAAATTTTGACTTGTTATCATCATGAGCTTGTTCTAGAAAAAGCATCCACTAGATTTTGATTTCACGACCTCCAACTAAGAGGTATCATATTTCTCATCATTTTTTTTCCATTTCATTTTTAGTTTAGGGGTTTTTACAACTTGTATGGCACCCTGTATGGTTTTACATCCATTTTCACAACTATTGATGGAACAACTGTTGGTCTCCTATTTTGTCCATCTATTATCGAGTTTCAAGTTCAATTATACATGGGAACCAAACATTTTAATTAGATTTCTATCTAATTCGACTATATATTTTGATTCCAACCACATGCTTTTGAAGAATATGCCCTAAATATTTAAAAAAGGTAAAATCCCTATTATTTTGGTTATTTATTCATTTTAATGGATTTCAACTCAATCCTAAAATTTAATTACTTGTTGTAGACCTTTGTTTTGATCTGTGTAGTTTGTCTTCCTTTCTCTAGTATTTCAATCCAACACCTATAGCATAAAGCATCAATGGCTTAGGTATTTAAAGGATCCTTTTGTCTAAATGCACCATGGGTTTTGTGCCGTGGTGTCTCTTTATGGAATGTGAGCCACTAGTTTTTGCTCAACTTCCCTGTTCTCTTTAGAATTTGTGGATCCAATATCAAGTAATACACATATTTGAAGCTGAGGATTCATATTTAGTTTCAATGGATTTAATGGAAATCTGCTCTGAATGAGTGTAATGCCTCCCTCAAATTAAGCACCCAAAACACCCTCTAACCTACTTAATTTCCTTAGGTTCAAGAGGGTATTGCATAGGAGGGAATTGATTGAGGGAATTTGGTACTTAGAGCAGATCAGGACATTCATTCAGTATTAAAGTCATCCGTCGGATAAAAGAAGCCTTATTTGATTAGCCTTAAAATTCAACATCAAATTAGAATTGCATGCATGCAAAAGTGGAGCATAAACCTCAAAAGTGACATGCAAACCCTAAAAGAGCATGAGGATCTATTTAAGAAGGGTTATTGGACTAAAGATATTATCTATGATTATTATTGTTGATTTGGATCTTTGGAGCAACAACACAGCATGTAGCCATGATAGTTGGGTTTGAAGGCGACGTATTCAGCTAATGAGGGTTTTCCAGTGAGATATCTACCATAGTCTCCTTTTAGCTGGAAAACCCCAAATCATTCGCGGGGTCTTCGTATATCAGTTTATCTTATGAATATTGGCATCATCTTCATCAACAGTATCATCCTTTGGTATTGGGTGATCATCATCTTTCAGTTTTCTCATCCGGAGCAGTTCTCATTAGTTTCGTGTAGCTGGGGGCATGAGAAGCTAAACATGTGAACCAATTTGCTAGCTTGCCTAGAGGGGTTAAAACCTGTGCATGCTCCATTCATTCTCTCTGGCATGGGAAGACCTTCATCCTGAAAAAATCTCACCTTCATCAGACAACTCCTTCACAAAAAACGCCACCTTTAGCTGATAAAGGGGTTCATGCTGCTGGGCGATAACACTAGAGGATGGGAGCACTAGTTGCTCATCAGTTCAACTTTTGATGCATGTGTATTATCTCTGGAGTACCACATGCCTGATTATCAGTAATAAGTGTTGATCTTCTCTCTGCAAATATATTCCCTAGTTATCTATAATTTATGGTCATTTTCCCAGCACCTTGCATGCAAGTTTTTATTCAGTATTATTGTAAACCTTGAGGCTTCAAGCAAGCCCTAGAATAGAAAACAATAGAATATTAGTATCTTGGATATTATAGTGGTATCAGAGCATGTTCCTTTCCATTTGTGGGCTTGAACATGAGAAGTAAATGAATACAGAAGTAGAAACTTTTCTAACCTATAGGAGAAGGAAGAGTAGGTACATGGAGGAGTAGGAATTTGAGGATATCCATCTAGAAGATACCAACTCAGACATGGAACCAACAGATATACACTCTGACAGAGGGAAAGGAACAAGAGAAGATGAATACATAATGGATTTTCATAGCTTGGTGAACACATTGCATGATCTAGCCAAAGGGAAAAAGGAAGTCTTGCTTTCAATAAATAGGTTGGCGACGAAACCAAAACCAGGGCATAGCAGTATACCTCTCTCACCAGTAGATAGAGGGTCTACAAGAAGTAGTGGTAAGAATGCATACACTAATATGAAAAACACACCCCACATATATAACAGACCTTCCAGTAGGCCTACTATGCCTTACTTCCTGGCATATGTTGTAGCAGGATCAGTCATGCTAGTAGAACCTAGTGAACCATTTGGAGCCTATTTACAGGAATACAGGTATTTGGGGGATGAGTTTCATGCAGCCATGTCTTTCTCAGACTTCTACAACATGAAGAGTAGGAACTGACCTAGGAATTTCAATAGAGGGTTTAATCAAAACTATGAGTTGCAGAAAACCTTGGGTATATTGACCATCCCAAACTTTGATGGGGCTCGCGGAGGTTCAACGAGAATATGGGTTCAGAAGTTGGATACTTATTTCCAACTCAAACCCATGACAGAGACAGATGCCATTAAATTGGATACACTACACCTAGATAGAGAGGTTCATGAGTGGTGGTACCATGGACAAGTGGTGTTGGGTCACAACACCATCAATTCCTATAGTGAAGTCACATAGAAGCTTATGGAGCGATTTGACAGGAAGGACCCAAAGATACACTTTAGAGAGTTGGCTCAAATCAAACAGACAGGTAGTGCCAAGGCTTTCATCTCAGAGTTCCAGAGGGTAGCTGTTATGGTAACATATGTGTCATATAACAGGATGATTGTAATGTCCCTTTTTAAGAAATTTTATTAAAATGACCATTTTTTCACTTTTTCCCCTATTTCAACCTTTGACTAGTTTTGATGTCTAGGTTTCCAAATTGACCCAAATGCTCCCAAATATTTTGAGAAGGTGTATGAATGATATTAATACTTGAATATAAAATTTGAGGGATTATTTATGACCCTCCAATTACTTCTACAAAGTTGTTTAATACTCTGATCAAAGTAGGAGTCTTTACTAGCAAATTGGGGTCCAATTCTCTTAGGGTAAATGCTGGAAATGGATTCTCAAATGCTCCCATACCCACTCAAATTTATGAACAGAGGAATAGGATGTTTAAGGGAAATTTTTAAGGTCTGAATGCATCATTATTCAGTTTATACAGGCTGTTATGACGCTCTCCCAAATAACTACGAAATCACTAATTTGACCCTTGGGGAAATGGCATCAAATCTTCTCCAAATGCAATTAAACTGAGTAAGATGAATTCAAATGATTAAGTGCTGACCATGAAACTTGTAATAATCATAAATTAAATTCCATTAATCATAAATATATCAGAGATACATTCTCCCATTCTAAATAATCAGCATTACCATGGCATACAACAATATAGTGGAGAAATGGTCATTGTTTGCTCATTAATATTCACTTTTACATACAACCATTTGGTATTTCAACCTGATACTTTCTAAGGATGAATAAATGAGCATATTAAACTTATTACAATCATAAATGTACCATGATAATCTCAAAATAATCAACATTCAATGGCATACATCAATATAGTGGGGAAATGGTCATTGTTTGCTCATTAATAATCACTTTTACATTCAACCATTTGATATTTAGACCTGATACTTTTTGAGAATGAAGAACAGATCATATTAAACTTATTACAATCAGAAATGTATCAGGATGATCTCTCCCAAATAGTACAATAGCTCACCCAAAGCGCATTCCCTCCATGAGTAGGAATGTGCAATAAAAACTAGAAATGGTTGAGAGAAAGTGCTGCACTAGAAGGAACCAAGAGCTTCCCTGAAGCTTACACCTACAAATAAAAAATCCATTAAAGCTCCATGAAATACCTGAGTGGCCTCTCCAAACACCAACTTGGATGTGAATCTTTCACCCTCGAAATTGGCTAAGGCAAGAAACTAGTCATCCACTAGCTCTCTCAATTCACAAATGCAAATTTCGCAAATGATCAAAATATCCTCTCTTGGTTGATCCCCGTATTTTATAAAAATCCTTATCCTTATAAGGTTACCGATCCATCCACAAAATCAAGCCAATTCGAATTAGGGTGTGGGCTTAAGATTTTCCATGTGTCCTCCCTTTCCTAGCCTTCCATCTTCCCCCAATTCGAGTAGGAACCCATTAAGCCTCCCCAAATCACATGAGCACTCTATTGGATGATCTATTTTGAAATGACATGTCAGATATGTCATATTTCAGCCTTCATATCTGATTTTTGTCATATGTGTCATAGCATCTTCATCATTTTTGTCATAGAGCTAGGGAATCTAGTCCAAGTGTCTCACTAGCTCCAAAATGCCTCTTTCTCTTCCATGGGAGTTACTCTTCCACTCCAATTTGACCTTAATTGATTCATGCCAAGTATATTGACCTTCCAAATCATCCCAAGACCCTTGGGATTCTTATGGATTTGAAATGACAAGAGGAGGATGCCATGTGGCATAGAAAATCTAGCTTGTGTGGGTCCCACATCCTCCATGTGTCTTCATGATCAATTGCCACTTTGGTTTTACCTTGTATTTATTTATTTAGATCCTTTATTAAATATTACTTGATGGTGAAGACTGATCCACAATTTGGCCCACTAAAGAAAAAACTGGATCAAGTCACTATTTCTCCAGAAAGAATAGACAAAGGAAATATTCCTTCTCTTATTTATCATCAGATTGGAAGAATATGGAAAATTTCACATGCATAGTCCTAGGATGCTGGTGCATAGGAGAACCAAGATTCTGCATTACTGATCCATAGAGTTGCAGATTGCAACAACTTTTTCACAAGTTTTTGCTCAAAGAGAAATTTTTTCTCTCAAGTATGGAAGCTTGTTTCCTGATTACCTGCTTATTTTGAAAGGGGGGTTTTCCCATGAGTTTTTCCCCATTTTCCTTATTTTATTAAGCAATATTTTATTCATTTAGATTGTATGGGGTGACTTTTGGCCTAGTTGCCAGGGCCCAAGTTGTCCAAAGTTAGGATTAAGGGGGGGTGTTAGGATTAATTAATCCTCCTTTGTCCAATATAGTATATTTGGTCATTTTTCCTAACTTAGGGGGTTATTATCACTATAATAGAGTATGGGGGACACACCTAGGGGTTATATTCCACTTACTGCATCTTCATGCATTAGTTTATGTGCCTTTGGGACCAATCCCTACATTATAGGATCACAGTCCGAGTGCCACCAATAATCACCTTCAGTTGGATATGGTAGGTAAGCAATTATGCTGAGTTATCCTCTAGTTACTTTTAGTTAGATCACTATCAATTAGCCTAGCGCTATTTTTGCATGCATGCAGGGAAAGTGGCACCTTTTTTCCACCTACCTCATCAGTTAACTGATTGTAGACTAATTTAGAAATCCAGAGTTAGACTAGTGAGATCTAGCTGTGATTTTTCCACATTGAGTTAGCTAAACAGTTAGTTAGATTTGGTAGATTCGAATCCTATCCACAATATTCAAATTCTATTTATTGTACTACCATTGTACTACCGATTAATGAATGAAGATTAATGTTGTTATTATCTGAACAATTCTTGTCTGATTAATTTGAAATTTGTGTCATGAATGATTTTCTCAGTGTATATTGATCTTATTATTCCACTGCATAATTCCTTTCCAATAGCTCTCATATTGGCTTGTCGATCTATGGTTCCCAAATTTAACAGTAAGACCACAAGACTAAGATAGACTGCTTCTCCTCCTCCAAATGGACTCCTCTTCCTCTCTCTAGTGAACCTGCTTGAGTTGTAAGTGTGTACAAATGAGTAGGGCACCTAACCTCTTTATACACATCATTTGTGAAGCCTAATAAGTCAACACGACTGAATTCATCTTCCCAACAAGGCCGACTTGTCCTAGGAGACATAAAAATACATTTTAATAATTATTTTCTGGGTACTATTGACCCAAATTACAACGAAGGTTATACCTCAAGACTTTACATGGTCAATTACATCAATGACATCCCTAATCGGAGGTACAACATCTGTAGAAGGGAGGGAAAACAATAATAATAAGTATAATAGAATATCTTATGGAGCTACGTTATTTCAATAAAAGTGAACCTTAATTTCATGTTGATCCCTCTCCTAAGCAATGGTTGAAGTCTTGTATTTATGTAACGAGCCTCCTCCATTAACCAATTGACAACCAATAATGAGTTCAAAAATATTGAAGATTGATATTCCATTTTCTAACGCAAGAGTGAGTATTGTTATCAAACTCATGAGCTCTACATAGTTATGGGCCTTTTTCCTTATTCCACGCTTATAAGTCATCTGAAAGCTCTTAAAAATGATATAACCACCAACACCACTTCTACCTAGATTCTCTTGAGATGCACTATCACAAAAACTGAAAGGAATTGTGCAGTCGAAAACCATTTCTTTGATAGTCCTTTTTTGTTTTAGCTCCTTTGAATATGAAGGTTTCGAAAGAGAATATTTCAAATTATGAAAAGTTGAAAGAGGAGAGGGGGTAACATTTTTAAAAATGGATTCATTGCGTGTGATACAAAGGAACCATCCAATGTGCATTGGTAAGGCAGTACAATTATATTTCTACCCCTTGGATAACCAATTTTCCCATGCAATAAGAAGAGATTCACCTTCTCATTATGGGAAGTCCCCTAGTGATCGAGAAGCACTCCAAACTTCTTTTGAAAAATTGTAGTGTAATAACAAATGGATGATTTATTTCTCTAATTATGTGTAGAGAAATAAAATATTGGGTCCATCTATCCCATGCTTCTGTAGATTACCCCATGTGAGTGACCTTTTCCTTAATGCTGACAATTTTTTTTTTACCTTTGGAGGAGCTATCAACTTCCAAAAATCTTTCAATTTGAAAATAACTTGCTCATCTGGACGATTATTCAAAAGGATTTGATAGCTTGTTTTGACCTTATAATCACTGTCATCTTCATTCACTATCCATGATTACTTGTCGTCCTCTTGGATTAATGAAAAACAAGCTTGATTCAAAGCGGCCAAGTATCTATCCCACTATGGAATATAATCTTCTGGAAGTTACAATTGACGAGATGAGAGCCATCTAGATAACCAAATAGAACTAGACATGGGATGGAAAATATCATTGAAACGTATCTAACTTGCATCATTAAAGAAATAAACAATATTCTCTGGCAATAATTTTGATTGATTCACACTCATAATAGGATCTGATTGGACCAAAATTTGGTCACCTTTCCCTGATATCTAAGCAATATATTTTGCAATAAGGGAGTGGTAATTTTGCATTTAACTATATAAAAGGGAACCCTTGGAATTTGTTGAGAAGGATCAAATCCATGATATGACTGATCTGGGTGTGATGTATTTTGGAATAAACGTGGCTTGCCACACATCGTTTTGGGAAATTAATCTCCAAAGAAATTTTGCAGCAAGAGAAGTAGAAAATAGGTGAATATATTTGAATCCACATCCTCCATAATATTTGGGGAGACATAAATAATCCTACTTGCATAATGGATCATTGTGATCCCTCCTTACCAGCCCAAAGATAAGCTGTGCAAATCTTCATGATAGAGTTGATTAGTACTTTTGGAATATATGCTAGTGGGATCCAAACTACATGTATAACCTATAGAACACTTTTGATAAGAGTAACTTGACCTGCCATTGAAACCCGGCAATTATACCAAGAGTTTATCGGCTTCTTAATTTTCTTTATGAACCATTTCCATTCTGCAATCCGATAATCACTAGCCTTAAGAAGGAACCAAAGATACTTGAAACATGCATCATAGGGAAACTCCACATATGGTATAGATTTTAGTATCAAATTATTCATTAAACTTGGCACCAAATGGCAATAAAGAGTTTACTTCTGAACATTTATCTCCATTCCCATTGATGAAGTGAACAATTTGAGAATTATTTCCAAGCATCTCGCTTCTCTAGGAGAAGTAGACCCAAATAATAAAATATCATCAATAAATAAAATTTAAATTATGAATAGAGTAGCATAAATTTTTACCCCTTGGAGATTGCTGAGAAAATGCTCATTATTGATATGTCTACTGACAGCTTTCGAGGCCAATATAAAGATGAACACAGAGATCGAGAAACCCTGATGAAGACCTCGGGTAGGATTGAATATGTTTGTGTGTGTATCAAAACTATAAAATTTGTATGTGTGTGTGTATCAAAACTATAAAATTTGTATAATCATGGAAAATTTGGATAGTGTTAGAATAAAAAAGGGTGAAACAATTTTTCAGTTCTTCCATTCTTGTGTATTTAGTAAAAGAACATGTGGAAATTTGGGTATTGATCGTAGAGAATGATAGAGTTATATTCTCTTGGTAGAGGTGCTAGTAGATAGGTTGCATGATGATCCGTCCAATGGTTTCAAAGATATTGAAGTTAATATTAATGTACATGCCAATTAAACAAGGAATTGTTCTCATATGATGTTTTTTTTGTTTTTCAATAATTGTTTGTAAAAATATTCTTTTGATTGGTGTCCAATTGTATAGAACATCATGTGTATATAGATATTGCATGCTAGCTCTTTGGATGAACCCAATCGCAGGATTTTGAAAGTCAATCCATAAGATATCAATTCTTCCTTGTGTATAATGCTTGAACACAACTTTTGTGCCATTCACTAAACCATTATGAATTGCATAATTTCCTCCAATTAATTCAACAAACATATTTTTCTTAAGTACAATTGTAGAAGGCATATGCAATATCTTATGTTCAAGTGTTGTTTTCTCAGCTGTATTGATTTTTTTTATCACATGCAATGATTGTATATGCCTCTGATTGGACATTGAATAACATTCTATTGTTACGTTCCTGAACATATTTATTTCTATAAAAAAGATAAGGAAACCTGGTATCATATGGTGGTTGTCTATAAAATGCTTGTTTAGAAAGTTTAAATATTCTTGTGTTTGTAAACATGTTCTAATCCTATTTAAAACATACACAAACACTTTGTATTTTTTCCTCATAACCTTTTTCAACTCAAAGAATTTGACTTTTTCTAGCCAAAAGTTGTTTGGAAGCTTCTCTTGTTGAGATCTTGGCTATTCAAAAATCCAAGAATCATGTACAGGCCGCTCTTGGCACAAATCACTACAAAATACGATATCTATATTTCTGAATGGAATTATCGGTGTATGCACAATTTATCTAAGTCTTTTGTCTATGTTGTATAACATTCAAGAACTAATTAAATATGCTTCATCTATGAGCACTACACATAGTTGTTGATATTCTTTGGTTAATATATCCAATGTATTTGAGTTTAAAGGAAACATGTAAGTTGAATTCAAAAGGAGACACAAAGCTGAATGGATTGTAATTCCATTCACATTATAAACAACTTTCCCAGTAAACACAACTATGATTCCATTTCTTTTCAAAGGACCTCTTTGGATGTCATTGTTGTATAGATGCAATAAACCATTGTAAATTGCTATTGCGGTAAATGTTTTTCTAGTTCTCGTGTCTCTATGCAAAAACAAATACATTGGTTTAGTTATATTGGTTTTCTAATTTTCCATTATGATTTCCTTTGTTATTTCCTGTTCTTCGTTGTTGAGTCTTTTCCTAATAGCATGATACTATTCTATGTTAAAAACTTATATTTTTTCATGTATTGTGTTAAGGTATTTTGCTCCATTTGTTGAAGTATAAGTCTATGCAAGAAATCATGCTTTATGGCATATTTTTCAACGTCAAGATCAATAGATTAATTTTCTACAATAGGTCTTAATGAGAAAATCTCTTTGGCATTCACAACAAGATTTGAACCCAAAATCCAACGACAAAATCCGACAACATCCAACGAAATCTAATGTTTTGTCGGATTTAACTTTCAAATTACAAATTTTTGTCAGATTTAATCTAAGACATCATCGGATTTTTGACCTCCCATCTCTGTTGGATTTTTGACCTTCCACGTTGTCGAATTTAAAGTAAATCCGACCACAAATTTTACTTCGCAGAAGTATGAAAACCGACGGCACTATAAACTCCGCTAAACTCTGCCAAATTTTCCTATTTCGCAGCTGCAACTCCACTAAAATTCTGCCAACTTTTCCTATTTCGCAACTGCAACTCCGCTAACATTCTGACAACTTTCCCTATTTCGTAGCTGCAACTCCGCTAAAATTCTACCAACTTTTCCTATTTTGTAGCTGGAACTTAGCTAAAATTCTGCCAACTTGTCCTATTTCCCAGATGCAACTCCATTAAGATTCTTCCAACTTTTCCTATTTCGCAACTGCAACACCGCTAAAATTTTTCCAACTTTTCCTATTCTGCAGCTACAACTCCGCTAAAATTCTGCCAACTTTTCATATTTCGTAGCTGCAACTCCACTAAAATTCTGCCATTTTTTCCTATTTCACAACTGCAACTCCGCTAAATTCTACTGACTTTTCCTATTTTCGTAGTTGCAACTACGCTAAAATTCTGTCGACTTTTCCTATTTTCGCAGCTGTGACTCCGCTAGAAGTGTATGAGGTATGCAATAATTTCTCTACTTTATATATTTTGATTGAATATTGCGATATAAATATTGAATTTTATTGGTAAGTGTAAATTTGGCTTGGACTGTAATCTGTCATGGTTAGACCTGACACATGCATTGACGGTGTGGGAGGGTTTCTAGACTCAGACATGACTAGCTCTAACAATTCGAGCTTGTTCTGAAATTTGGCATGCTCATGATCATGACTAACATCATCATAATCATGGTTGACATGGTTGGAGGGTTTTTTCAAGGTGTTACACCCAAAGAACCAATTTAGAGAATTTTGTTGTTTCTTATATATTTTGTGCTTTTTCCAAGGCACATGCTCCTTTCCTTCCTTAAGGAAATGTGTGTATTCCCTCAAAACCATGTTTTTTCAATGGATTTTGAGATAGATTGAGTTGGTAACTTGTATTGAGGAGGGACCATCAATTATGAACGACTCTTATATATGATTTAAGGCCTATAGTAGCTATTAAGGACTCTTCATATGACATTAAGGACCATTCATACGGAATTAGGGACATTTGGAGGTCAATTAGGGAAATATGGATGCCATTAGGGGTTCTCTCATTCCATTAGCTTCACCAATATTCCATTAGGATCATTAGGGTTCCATTAGGGTCACTAAAGTGCCAATTAGTTATAACAACTAGGTGTTCTCTAACTCTACATATATTCTTCATGTTCCTTGCAATTATCTATTTGTAGCTCTCCCTTAGAATCTCCATGCCATTTCTTCAACTTATAATAACATTTTCATCTTCTCTATTCTTTTTTCTCACTTTGTTTTCCACTCAAGTTTCAATCATATTGTGATACCAAATGGTATAACGAGGGGAACAATGATCTTGCTTCTCCAACAAAACTAGAAATTTAATATAGTAGCTTGCTACACATAAAGATTAGAACAAATATACAAACTACATCTTGAATTCTTAATAACATACCTTACCCATAAAAGACAAAATAGAGCACACAATCACAAGAGAATATATTTACTCATTCTCATTAATTAAAGTATGAATACACTATAGAATCACAATCATAACTCAACACTTTATATGATGGTTCAAT
>LPNX010455019.1:101870-112473 GCA_001517045.1 Pseudotsuga menziesii
ATCAACTTTTATATATATTCATGGATTATTTGTATTTTCGAAAGTGGAAGTTCAAGAAGTTCCAGTAAACGGAATTTTACCGTTATAGTGGTATCACAGCAAAGTTAGAGTTTCTGATTCGGGTTTATAACCACTATATTAGGGTTTCCCTAAAAAATAGGACCTCATCCAAAAAAAGAAAAAAAAGGGTAAAAGTAAAACCACACATAGTTTCTTAATAAGCGGGTTGGGTTTATTCTCCAAAAACGAACAAAAAAAAACGATATATGAACCTGGGTGGGAAAGGTAACAATCATTCCTCCCAACCACCCAATCTACACCATTTTACAAAACTTAAGGGGAAAAAATTTACAAGTGCATAATAATTGCTACTAAGAAGCAAGTGGGATTTGAACTTAGGTGGGGAAGGTAACAATCATTCCTCTCAACCACCCAATCTAGAAGAAGTCTTCAGGGGGAGAAATTAATTCTTGAAAAGTATAGTATACTATACAAGATACAATATGTCTTTCTTTGATATATCTTGGGATAAGAAGTATAACAAAAAATGAGTCTCATGAGAAAAAACAAGGAATATTCCCACAAACATAAAAAAAACAGGCACACCCCATATTAAAAACATATGGGCTTATTCAAAAGAAGTCTGTTCACATTGCTATTTTCCCGACAACCAAGAAGAATTGTATAAACGTTGACCTAGCAAACCAATTAATTATTTCAGAATCAGATATAATTGACAATAACACGACTCTTTCTGATGAGAAATATGAGATTAAGAACCTACAACTATCTGTTTATGATTACAAGGTCCTAACTCAATCCAGTATTGTTTCAATGGTATTCAACACAAGGAAAAAGTTCTTGACATTTCCTTACAAAAAGAAGAAATTCACATTTCAGGATGTTACAATGAAGTCAAGTTCAGGAGTTGTTTCAACTGAAGACTTTAAATACATCTTGAAGGTGCTTTCACAAGAAGATCAGAAATCGATACAGAAGATGCATAATGAATTTGATAAATTCATCATCGACAAAGAAGTAGAGATCTCTCATCTACGAGATCATAATTAGAAGTTTCTTCTTCAAATAAAGAAGGCGAAGGATAAGGCACAATATAATCAAAATCTAGAAGAGGAAAATCAAGATCTTCAGAAGAAACTATTAGAAAATATCTAAGAGAATAATCACCTTAAGAAGAGTAAACAAGATCTCATAGATCATATTCCGAAGCTTAAATATGATGAGAAAGAGCAAGATGAAATGTTAAGAAACCTTAGGAATGATAATTATTCGTTAGAAAAAGAATCAAATACAAATCTAGTCCTTGTCACAATTCAAAAAGAAGCCAATCTAGTAAAAATACAACCTCCAACACATATCAATGCTCAAAAGACAACGCTCGTGAAAGAAAATAACATTTTGAAAATTCCCTATCGACACCCCGACCATATAAACAGGTATCCTAGAAAGTGGGAATTGTTGAAAGATAATGGTACTAATGTAATTAAAGCTCTTGAGGACAGATCAATAGGGAATCCCAACAATTAGCAACAAATCAATTTGGGATGGATTGATCCGTCAACATATCGAAAGTTATGCTCACACTTAGAAGTTCGTATCGACATGTTTCGTCAACTACGACGTCACAAGGAATGATTCTATCACATTATAAGGCTTTGAGGACAAAGCCTTTCTAAGAGAGAGGCAATGTAACAAACTTAAATAATAACAACAAACAATAATAAAATATTAATAATAATAATAAACATCAACATATATATAATAATAATAATAATAATAATAATAATAATTAATAATGTCTTTCCGAAAAGACATGACTATTAATGAAAGGGTATTCCGCCAAAATATAAAAGCAGACCGTCAATTGTAATTCATATCACATTTTTTTATCAACTTTTATATATATTCATGGATTATTTATATTTTTGAAAGTGGAAGTTCAAGAAGTTCCACTAAACAGATTTTTACCATTACATAAATAAAAAAATAATAAAACATCTAAGTCCCCTCCCGCATGTTGCATTTTTCACTCAACCATTTAATTCCCCTCCCACGCATTTCATTTTTCACTTCCTGAGTTCCCTCGTAGATCAGCTGGTTCCTTCATGGGTTGAGTTCCTTCACAGAGTCGATTCCTTCACTTATTTTCTCTGTCGGTTTCTTCAGCATTATTCCTTCAAGGAGTTGACTGGACGGAGTTTACTGCAATCTTCTCTGCATGGGTTTGTGATTGACCCACCATGATTGGTTTCAAGACTTCATTGTGACTAGTGCTAAATTGACTGCAAATATGTCTTCGGTAAGTACAAATTTCTATCCCTTTTTTCCACTCCATTTCAGAAATTACAGCTGTGAGTGCGGGAGTGATGTAGCTAACAATTTTGGGAAAATGGAACATCTCAATAGTATAGCTAATGCAGGGATCTTCAATACCCCTGCTCTATCTCTTCAATTATTTGAAGCTTATCTACTTGCTCAAGCGTTGCATGGGAAAATTGTCGTGCACCAGCAATTAGGTTGTGTTGGTCAAATATCTGCATTACCCACACAGTTGTATTCTCAATACACTAACATGTTACTATTGCAACCTAAAAGTAGTTGAGTCAAGAAGATTTTTCCTGAGCTTCCTCAACGAAATAGTGGAATTTGCTTTGAACACCCATTTAGTCATCCATCCTGAAATGACCACCCTTTATAACCCCTTGTTCAATTTTATTTCCTCCATAATGACCTCCACTCTAGCCATAATGGTCCTTCCATAGTACGACGTATTCGGTCTTGTTTAAGAACTATGGCGAACCCATGAGTTGGAAGAACCTATCTATTAGTACTAACAAGTTACTATGCCAACCCGAGTTTCCCACCAGCCTCATCTGCTTCCAACGATGCCTTAAATTCCCATTGTCTTTAATCCAAAATACAGACGGTGGGCGCATTTGCAAACCCTACTTAAACCTGTCAACACTCCTTCAAAGATTCGATCACCATCCAATCTATTGACTTCACCATTACAATCTCATTCTCATCAAATCTGTCTGTAAATCTAAGTCTTTCCACAATCCTTCAAGAAATCCCATGATTATAATTAAACTAAAAATTTTAATAAAGAATAATCCTTACCAAACTCCAAATGCGTAGCTTGCAGGTGGTCACACTGTTCCTTGTGTCAAATAGAGAAGTGTATAATGCCTCTAATTGATTTACACACAAAATTGGATATTGGTCTCATAGAGTTAGTATCCAATAATTGCTTAAAGCAAGTGTTATTTCTAAATACACAGTATTTATAGGAACAACACAAATTCACCAATATCCCTTTATGAAAGCTTCACATATCTCCCAAATCACAAATCGAGTTCACCACCTGAATTACACAGTTCAAAATTTCTCTATATTTCATTCAAATTAGATATGCATGTACTCACGGTATTTCACCTAAATAGAGTGTCTTCTCATCAGGGTTTATGCACACCTAAATTCATCTATAAAAACTAACATTCATCAAAGCTCAGATACGTTCACACAGACTATATAAGAGCACACAACAATTGGCGAATCTTTCTTTTCATTCATTAATTAAAACTGTACAAACTTCAAAGACCCTGGCTTAACTTCTGAAATTCCTACTCATCTACTATGGCCTCATACCCTCATGGATATCTCAAGTATATCCAATAGAGGATTAGTTCCACATGAGCATGATCAGATGAATACATGTTCTTAGAAATCCATATTGTGTTGTGTTGTATGAGTTTCATGTTAGTTGAAATAACCATATATTCCTTGATCTTCAAATAATTGTGTATTTTTATATTTTAAAATGAGGTTGATAAATAGTTATATTCAAAAGGGTACATGAAAAATTTTCTATGAGGGTGACAAATGGTTATACTCAGAAAGCTACACAAGATTCTATGATGTGATGCATGCTTGATAGTTGCAATTCCTTGAAAGATGGACTTGAACTTACAGAGTTATTACAGGATTGGAAATTATGGTGTACATCATATTATTTTTTGTATTCCTACATTTCAGGAGCCTAAGTGGAGGGAGAGGCCCTCAAATAGACATTTTTGTTGCAGTCTTGATAACCTAGCTTTTAGAAGAAGTCCAAGAAGAACTGCAAAACTAAGAATAAACATAATTAATGGTTTTATATGGGATATGTGCATATCGAGTAGCAGTGATAATGTTTTAGTCTGTAATATGCACATAATGTAGATTTCAATGTTTTAGGAGAGCCTAAGTGGAGGAAGAGGACCAAACATGGCATTTTTATTGCAGTGTTTATGGACCCATAATAGCTTTTAGGATCAAATGAGTGATAATTTTTTAATCTATTATATGCACATAATGTAGATTTCAAGGTTTTAGGAGAGCCTAAGTGGAGGAAGATGCCTGATACCAAAGAAAGATGGAAAAATGTAGTGGGTCTTGACCAACATATTGTTGAAGTTCAACTGCAATATTGTTAATAGTGTTGGTGCATCTTGATGGTGTGGCCTTCGTGGAAGCAATAATCTTTCCACTAGAAGGACACATTTTCTATATAATACTTGTTAGTTCTCTAGAATGTTGATGAATTTTGGATGATCCTTATTGTTCTACTTTCATGGTCTCACCTAGCTTCTAATACCCTACAAAGAAGCTCCCCTTTCCCTCAATTCCTCTTTGATCTTCAATACCTCTTCTACTTAGTTCTTGGTAGTTTCTTTTGTTTATTGTTTCATATGTCCATATCTTTATATGTTGGCCAAAATTTTTGAGGTGATCTCATTTAGAGTACCAATCACACTTTCCTTCATTTAATTGGCTAAATAAAAAAAAAATTCTAGGGCCTCATGACACCAAGGCTAAGTTGTGTGAAACATGGAAATCTGTATGGAATTGAAAGGTTATGTTGGAAAACTTTTTGGGAAATAAGGAAATGACTTAAAATATTAAAGGGATTATGATTTTTCAAAAAAGACTCTTCCCATCATAAAACTCATGGCTAGCTTGAAAGTGAGTCATATTGAATAGGCTGGAGGGATCCGTTGTTTACACACAAATCTCCCACTATACAGGCAGGGGTCAACTCCCATTGACATTTTAGTACAATCCCTTAGGGTTTTACGCATTTCTGATCCCATGTTTTCTGATCTAATCAATATATTGTGTAAATATTATGGAAATATTCAGGCTTAGGTGTGGTTTCTAGATTCCAATCAGATTAGCATACAACAATATGGAAATGGAAGCTACCTTTAAAATGCAATTTTTTTGGGCTATCATTAAGAAATAATATCCTGACGTGGGATGATCTGGTCAAGAGGGGATTCAACCTTCTAATATCAAGAAATGTTATTTTCTATTTGATGAGGATGGACTTCAAAACTTCACATTCTTTGATTTGGCCACTTTGACATTAGACTACAAGCTCATATTACCCATAATATTCGAATTCTATATAGGATACTGTTTTGAAAATGATTGTTACTCGGAACCATGTATTATATTTGTAATTTTAGAGTTTTATTTATGACTATTTTTTTACCTTCAACCTTGCAAGCAATGTCACATTGAGGGACTTGTTTTGATAACAATGCTTCCATAAGACTATTCTTATGTTGCTTTGTCTAGTGCTTGGAATGACCATAACGATGCATTCCTTATGGCTATTGATGTTATGTGCGAAGCAACATATCTATTGATTAGCAGTAGATGGTAGAAATACCAGTTTCTTCTTTTCATAATCAAACGTAGCAAAAGTCCCATAGCTTATTGCTCCAACAGAAGGCACGTTGTCTAGATTATCGTAGGGTTCAACTGCACCCACATCAAATAAATACACAATTATGATGCAAATTTATTTCTTGTGGCTTTTCCATCTTAGATATAGCTATTTACAGTACTTTAGTTTAAGGCATGTTCTCCTTTCTCTCCATGATACAAACAAAATCTTCACACATATACATCATGCATGTTTTTGCATTAAAAAAATGGATTTAGAAAACTAATAAGGGGTAAATTATTAAATTTATAACATCATATGTGCATTTATGTTTTTTACCAATTTATTTTCTGATCTACTCAATATATTGTGTAAATATTATGTCAACGGTTACATATAAATTACGTAGTGATCCTTTTGTTAATTTAGTTAATGATTGATTTTTTGTGAGATAGCTATACACAAACAGTTAAATACCTTAAGTTTATGTTTAAATACCTTATATTTGCATTATTTTGGAATGAATTATTTCGTCGTCTCCTCTTAAGAGACAGCTCCTTAACCAGTGTTTCCTCTAGCATTTCAGCCACCCCCTCTCAGTGGATCCTATATAGAGTCCCTCTGGCAATCTCCAATACCCGTGCTCATCAGTTTTGCAACAACCTTTTGAATTTGTTACACTATATATGGGAAAATCCAAAAAGCTTATGGTTTTTAGTGTTATCAAGGATTTAATTCTAGGAAGCTATGTTAATTCAAAATTATCATTGTATGCTAAGTAGCAGGAAAATGGTGAGCAAGTTGGGTTGTCTTTTAGTTTAGCCTTTGAGCATCATTAGGTTCCTTTTCATACACAACCTTTCCTGTGATAGGCTTGTTTTCTCACAACCACCAATACCATTACTCTCTTCATCCAACAAATTTTACCTCACTCTATTGCAAAATATTTTGTAGGACACTTGTTACAAAGAATGCACTCCCATACACAAATTTCCCCTTGCTTTGTTTGTTGTCACCATCAGTAGTTTCTCCAAGTTTGTGTATTTTTAATTTTGAATTTCATTCAATCATCCATTCAATCATATTCATATGAAATTTTCACACATATAACCAGATCCATTGAGCAATCAACTTGGATTAGACTAGGCATATACAACAAATATTTCGGAATGACATATGCAAGATCGATCAACTTGGATTAAGTATATACAACAAATATTTTAGAATGACATATGCAAATAATTATATCATAGTTGGATGATGAATGAATGAAAAAATGAATAAAACACATTTAATGTATTACATAATGGGGAAAACTAGGTTCTTTATTGAAACAACCACACCATGAGTGACACCAAAAAAGTTACAACGAAAAAACATACACACATCGGAGAGTGTAACAATGTGCAAGCCTAAAATTTGTTGCAGCAGATGTTGATACCATTTCATTTTTCACACCCGCCTTTGGAGTTGACATTTCCCCAACCAGTAGTTCAATTGACATTCTATTAATATCTGAATGGTGGTTGATCGTAAAAAAATGGAATTTGCCAGCAATGGTTCTTGCTTCTACATGAAGCGGTTTTAAATTCCCTTTTCTAACTTTGTAGATTCCTTTGATTTTCCTACATACAAGTTCAAAATTGGTGTAGACGGATATGCCATTGGCTCTGTACATTTTGGTTGTTTTTAGCCTTAGGATATAAGCGAAATCTAGTACGCCTCGTTCTTCATTGTTGTTCCATGTATTTCTCTTTTTTCTGTGGATAACCTCGTTCAAAACATTGTTGTGTAGGACATATTCTATTGTTGGTTGTCCAAGGTTGGGATAATATTTCACTTGAATGCACAATGTCCATTCTTGCACTATCTTGTTCTTTTGGATCCACTGCAAAAACAAGAACAAAACAAAAAGAAACATTAATCAAGCTAGATCATGAATCGGGAATTAAAAGGAAACATTATTGTTAAATATTGATATCAACGTGAGAGTACCAAATACAATGAAAACGATAGCTAGTGTACAACATTTCAACTTAACATTGTCCAAACATATTCCAGTAGTATATGATCATTTGATTAATATATAAATTAACTGAGATTCATTTTTTCTTATCAAAACGCTCAAAATGTGGTAATTTTAGTAGTTTTCTAGCATAAATACAAGAATGGTTTAAGAATAAAACCCAAGATAAATATGGTGAACTCTCGCCAATAGAACAAACCCAACCCAACCCGTTAGTCATTGGATTATTATTATTCTCAACCTAACCACAACCCAATAGTTTGGCCAATGGATTAGAGCAATTTGAATGTACAAGACAACAATAAAGTTGGGCGTAAAGTTGGGTGTTCAGAAGGAATTTTACAACACAACTTATCAAATTCTGAGATGCGTTTGGTCATATGTCCACTCAAGGAAAAAATCTAGTGCTTCTCAACTGTAGAGTGCTCCCAGTTCTTTAAAGGTGATATATATAACACAAAAACATAATTTGTCCCCCTCCTCCTTCTCTACATGCTTTGCTCGAGTTTGTGAAAAATAGGATTTTTGCAAATGGGTTATTCAATAGCTTTATCTTTTGCAATACTGGTATCCCTTTTCATATTTTTTATGTCATCATCATATGTAGAGATCAAGCACACACCAATCAATGCAGATGAATATAACCTCAATTGTGTGCAGGAGGGTTCTGATGAGTGGATGGAAATGAGGCAGGAAGCCTAAAGAAATAAATATGCTCTGTTAGAAGGATCGAATGACAGTATCTGTAACGATTTCACCAACTTCCTTGGGATTTGTTAGAGATCTGATTCAGATCGATGGTGCAGGAGGGAAGGGGTTGGGAGCATTCAAACTCATGCTAGGATATAGCACTGGGCAGAACAAACTTTCGGGCTTGATCCTCCTCGTTGTAGCAGCGTTTTGTAGCAGATGCAACAGAGTTTCAGATGTGAGCTTAGGCAGAGGATCGTGGGAGTAAACAATGGAGTTCCCACCAACCTTCAAACATTGCATTAACTACGCCACCCCCAATGTGGAGCCTTCCAGATTGATTGACAGTGAGGGGAGATGGAATAAGGTTGTCGAATATGGATATGGAACCATGACGGAGGGCCCATCAACAACCGGGGAATTTCACCTGGAATCTCACCGTCTGGGTGAAATCGTTGTTGTTGTAGATAACTCCTGAATATTATTGTTGTTATGATCAAATTATGCCTAATTATGGTTATGATTATAACCCGTACCAGGTGGATAAAGTAAATCCATGCTAGCACAAAAGTACATGACGATCAGATGAGCATCTAATGTTCCTCGTGGAGATTGGAGCAGACTAATAGAAACTGGCAGTCATATAACAATCTTATGGTTGAAGAATTAGAGGAGTCGCAGCCACGAATTGGAAAGATCTGGCGGAGTCACAACCACGAATTGGAAATATATCGCAGAGTCCTAGCCACGCAATAGGAAACGTTGGCATAATTTTAGCGGAGTTGCACCTGCGAAAATAGGAAAAGTTGGTAGAATTTAGCGGAGTTGCAGCTACGAAATAGGAAAAGTTGGCAGAATTTTAATGGAGTTGCAGCTGTGAAATAGGAAAAGTTGGAAGAATTTCAGTGGAGTTGAAGCTGCGAAATAGGAAAAGTTGGCAGAATTTTAGCAGAGTTACAGATGTGAAATAGGAAAAGTTGGCAGAATTTTAGCGGAGTTGCAACTGTGAAATAGGAAAAGTTGGTAGAGTTTAGCGGAGTTTCTAGTGCCGTCATATTTCCAAAATATACGAAGTGAAATTTGTGTTCAGATTTACATTAAATCCGACAACGTTGCTATACTATTGACGAAGGGGAGGCGTCGTATATCCGACTACTGTAAAGGAAACGTAGTTGGATTTCGACACCTCTACACTGAAATTTTCGGTCAGATTGCCGATGGCTCCAAAGGAAAATTCATCGAACTTTCGACAAGAGTTTTCATTGTTAGAAAACCGCCGAAATTTAATCGACGTTTAAAAGAAAGAGGATTGTCAAATTTTCGACCACAATATGTTGAAAATCAGACATCTAAGCCGTCAAATTTTATGTTAAAAAATGCTAGTGATTAAAGGAAATTGTTTCAGATGCAATATCAATGTGCCTCCATTTTGTGTATATTTTTTCAACAAACTTTTGTTCAATAGGATCTACTTGTTTTTTTGTAACATATATGCATGATACCATGTTTTATTATTTCCCTTTAGCAAATTCTCGTTATCTCTATTTGGAACATATAGTATACTATTTTCTGTAGATAATTTCTCCAAATCCTCTTCTTTGTTGTATCGAACATTTCATATGATACATGAATAGGAGGCATATTCTGCTAAACATATTTTCTCAAACTCAATTGGCAGACAATATCTTCAAAGTCACCAGGTTCTCTTTGAAAGAGGATTGGTTTTTTTAGCACATACGTTCATTTTTCATCAAGACAATGTGTACATCCTATCGACTAGACATATGTTACATATTTAACAATGCATTTACAACTTTGTGAGTTGTTTCGATTTTTCCATCATTGACGGAAATATATTCGTCTCTAATTTTGTTAAATGCAATGGTCATAGTCTAATTGTCTTAGTTATGTAGGAACTACAATACATTTTTGTTGCATATGCATCCTGTATAACTTTAGTATCTGTGTTTGCTTGTCATAGATTTGGTATTGATTTTGAAAATTCATTTATCCATATGTTAGTTGGATTTCTTTTGAGAAAAAGAATAAGGAGTGTAAGCATTAGAGGAAATTTGGGGTCTAAAATGGGCCTTATAAGAAAACGTGCCAAAATAAGTTTTTGTGAGTTGGAATTCAAGAACCAATAGAATTTC
>LPNX010455019.1:112724-199348 GCA_001517045.1 Pseudotsuga menziesii
ATCAAATTTCGCATCCAATGAGCTCTCCTGATCAAAATTTGAGTAAAAACACAGGGAGATATGTCGAAAATACGAACACAAAAAGTAGTTTTTTTCTTTCTTCCTCCAAAATTAATTAATATTATTTTATTATTTTAACCATTATTTTATTATTTTAACTATTATTTTATTATTTTCCTTAGGAGGCCCATTTTAGACCCCAAAATTCCTCTAATGAGAATAACAAAGTAAGAGAATGTATTCGTCTCTTCTAAGTTTAATCTTCGACAAGAACATTGTGAAATAAATGTCTTATGGATAGTTTCTGTTTTCCAAGAGAAGAAATAATTCTTTTTCATTTTCATCGATATCATTGTTGCTATGTTCTAACAAAGTTACATAGAATAATAGTTTTATCCATTGGAGGAAATGGAAAATTGAATTTACAAATGGAAGACCTATGTTTTTTTATGGCAATGAGTCTGAACCTTGAGAAGGACGTCATCAAGAAATGATGAGTCATTGGATATGTACTGATAAACAAATGCAATAATCTCATCATTGGAAATTTCGCCATAAATTGGTGCATTTTGGATCTAAGGCAAACCATGTTCATGCTCGTTGCCTCTATTTTGGAATTCAGTTGTGAAAAAATTGTGCTCTACCTTTCCAAATATTTTTCTATTATTTTTTATTAGGGATCACAATGCCAATATTCCATGTTTGTAATAACAACTAGGAATGAAAATATGTTTTTTTTATCAATTTATCAATATTTTCTTGGCACATATTTTCAATAGATATATCTTCTTTTTGTTTTTCTATTTCACGCAATGCATTGCACAATGGGGGTCCAAATATGCTCTGCACTTGTAATAGTCACGAAAAATGTGGATGGACCAAGCTGTCGTATATTTCTTCATATTTTCAAAGCAATCGACCGATGTTCTTACTTCTTTTAAAGAGCAATATACAACTGGAGGTTTTAGGATTTTCTCAAGGTTTGTTTTTTGCTATTAGTTTTTTCCCTTTTAATTCTCCTTTGGGAATTGAAATCCATGCACAATTGGAAACTTTTTTTTATAATAGTTCGAATTTCCTTAAAAAGGATATGTGTACCATGTGATTCAAAGTCTAGTGTGTTGTGTGCAAGTTCCCACTATGTTATTTGCTAGTAGGGAAATCGATCAACAATGTCTTTATGACAATTGGATCCATAAAAAGTGTTGAAAAATTTAATTCTTTTGAAAAGCTATCTTAGAAAATTCCTAGTGGCTAATACCCTTCTAAAGGCGTAATTTCTATAACCTTGTTCTCTAAGTTCTCCATCAAGTGAATTTGTCCATATCCATGTATAAATGCCTCAAATATTTGATCTAGGACTATGTTATCTTTGACATGATATGATGATTCTAATATTAATGATTTATTAAATTCATTTTCAATTTTTTGATTAAATACTTGTTCCCAATAATTGTTAATGACAATGCCTTCATTTTTGTAAAGAGTGGTTTTGCACAAGTCATTGAGAAAAGCCATAACAATTTTCGGTTGCACATTTCCACATAAATAAGCATTTTTGTATTCCAATTTCCTTTTTATCATTATCGTTATTATCAAAGAGTCAGAACTAGGTAGTGTTGTTTAAACTTCATCTAAAATTGTTGGGATATTAATAATTGTTTTAGTCATCCAATTTGAGCTCTTATGTAACCAAGCTGTCTAATTTGTGCAAAAGCCATTGTTTGTGACACTAATCATTGTTCTAATGGTGTTAAGAGTAAAACAAATGGTATTTTTTTATTACAATAAATTTTGAAAAGGAGATGCATACATAGGCAAGGTCATTAGTGATTTGACTTTTTGCAGAATTTACAAATTTGATAATCATGCTCTATAGCTTTTGTTGGTTTGCCATTTCTAAAGAACGATTTAAAGTCAATATATTATTATTGTCAATGTTAGAAATGTCCTTTCTAAATTGAAAACAATCACATATCGAACATGCATAAGTAGGCGTGTCTTCAATAGATTCCAAGTATGCATTGATTGCTTTCATCATTTTTTCACAGTCCCTTTGTTTTTTTATACCTAGATTTACCTTGTTTTCTTATTTGTTGTTTTAAACGATGCAATGTTTATGTTTTGGTTTGGTCAATAGGAATTTTGTCTTCAATATCATCAATAGATAAACTTGGAACCTTTTGTGATTGTTCTATATCCATGGTTTGATTTGCGGATTTTTCCATTCTTTTTCTTTTATATTTTTTCCCTTTTCCTATTTCTGTATTTACTATTCTATACCTTGCGATTTTCTTCCCGCACAACACTATCTAACTGTTTATGTTAATGCCATTTGTTTGAATTATTGGGGTCTCTATGCAGTTATCCAATAAGTCATTATAACTAGAAGTAGCTATTATAGGACAAATAATCAATGTATTGCGGATAGATTTGTTACAAAGCAATGGAAAGAAATGGTGGTGCGAGGAATTCAAAACATTGCACATTAGATATAGTACTTTTAAGAAGCCACTTGCTGGATGGAATTCTAGTCTTATTTTTTTTAAGTTGGGCACTCCAAATTTAACAATTCACGTAACCATAGGTTAGCAAATCCATCTCCTTCTATCTTACTTTGTCTATATGGCTTTAACAAATTTACAATATATCCTTGCCAATTGGAAACTAGTTTCTTTTGTGGAATTGTCGCTTCTCCAAGATATTTACTTGAAAATTCAATAGCTTTTTGTTCATTTCCAATAAAGTTATTAAATAATGCATGTGCTAATTCTTTTCTCAATGTCTGTAGATTGAACATTCTTGTAAATTTCCAAAAGGATTCAAACAATGAATCATGGAAATTACCAGTGGTCGGTCTAATGATACAACGGTCTTGTTCTAGTAGTGCTTTTTCAATAGGGAGAGTAAACAATTGGCAATGTGAATATTGTTGATTGTCACAAATACAAGTTGCTCAAAGTGACCAAAAGTGGGGTTTTGGTCATGGAACAAATTTTTTAGCTATATTTTGTATCTAGTGCACCAAAATGAAGATATCATATTTATTTGGTCAATCACCAAATAGACACCAAAAGATTCAACCACCTAGAAAACCATTTGATGTAAAAACTATCTACTCATAATCCATTTGCATCTTGGCCATTTGAATGTGAGGGAGATAATGACATTTGGTCCAAGTACAACAACATCTCTTATAAGAAATCAATAGCTATCTTTGTCCCATAAGATTATTGTGCTTTAGATATATACGGAAGTGGTTGAAAATGCCTTCTCTTATGTCTATTGACGTATAATGGAAATGCAATAAAACAGCCAAATTGATTAAATAAGCAATCGCTTGGTTGGTAGTATATAACATTCAATTCATGACAAGAATCATTCAAGTACACAATCGACATAAAGGACTAGTTGAAGGTCATTTGTACAATTAACAAAATAATTTGCTACATCAACCATTAGATCAGTTGCATCTCACTACAAATGGAGCTCACTACATCTCTTCTATTAGATCAATAGATAGACAAGTGTCATACTACCTCCACTAGCTCAACTACAACCCAAAATAGGATCAAAACAAAACAAACTTCACCCAAAATTAGAGATGGCATTACTAGAATAATACAAACAAACAAGAACTAAACATTTGTTCAAATAGAAGACATCACATCTTTATCAAACCCAAATGCAACAAATACAACATTCAATTCTAATTTTACAATGAAATCAACAATTTAAAAATATGAAAATAGAAACAAGCAAGAAAATATCCGAACATGCCATCAAACATATTTTCTTCAATTCACCAACAAGTGTGCACTTCAAAACTTAGTTCAACACAAGAATAACAAAATGGGAAAAAACAACACCCCGAAGCACTTTTCCATCACTAGCTCTAGTCATGCCCGACACATAACATATTTGGAGATTGCAATTCTAACATAAACCCTCTAACTACAACATAAATATAATGAATTGAAGGCCTATCAGATTTTTCCATTCCACAAAACTAGTTCTGACAACTAAAACCATGACCATAGGCAGACCAACAAAATCCATCACTGGTCTTCAATGCTCCTTGATATGCAAATGCATGATCATCTCAAGATCGGTATAATATCATGGATTTCATCAATTGCATTATGTATTCATAGTGGTTACTCGAAATTGATAATGAATATATAAATTAAGAATTATCAACATTTTTGTACCGAGTGTTTGCAACATGTCTTCTAGTCTTTATTTCTTATGTGTTGAGGTTTAAGCATTTTCCAGGAATCGACATTCTTGCTAATGGATACTTGGTTCATTGGTAAAAAGGTAATCTTATTTATCATTCTATCAGTCATCCCGAGCAACAAGTTGGTAAAATAGTGCAAAGTAAAGGTTCCTATCAAGTCGTTGTGACACAATGTGAAGCCTTATGCATAATATACATATAAAAACAATTTAAGCTATTAGGAATTTCTGACATGTAACTTTGGCAACGTCAGTAGTCAAATTAACTCTATTCAAATACACAACCAAAATAGAAACCATGGAAGAAATCTATGGAAGGATTGAGAAGGATTTAAAGCGTTCAAGTAATAGAAAAGAAGCAATAAAAGGAAGAGTTCATAATGTAGGGGCATGGACCAATGTTTCCGCTCATATTTTCAAAGATTTAAAATATATGTTTGTAAGAGCAATGCTTGAATTTAGATCTCTATTGTAATAGTTTAGGGAGAATAAAAGAGTTTTGATCTCTTCATTAGTGTTGGTTAAATGTTAAATTGTGTTTAGTTAATGGTTGAGAAAAGGTCATGTCATTTAGGTTTCCCTTTACTCAAAATAGAAAATAAATTCTACAGTTCAGTGAATAGAAAATAGATTTTACAGTTCAGTTATCTAGAAGTTGTAGTAAAGATCCAAAAAACTCAATCTTCTCTAGGTTTTTGGAATGGAAAAGAAAAAAGACTTGGAATAAAAAAATGTTGTGGAGCCTGTCTGCGTATCCATTTTGTGTTTTGAATCATGAAGGACTTTTGGTTAATAATATTTTGAATTGAATAATTGCATCCTGTTGTGACTCTGTTATTTATTTTCTATTATTTGAATTTGAAATTGTGCTAACACTTTAACACATTCTACAGGTGGATTCCCGCTCATTTTCTGAATTTGATTCAGCTCTGAACCAGTATTTGTTAATGCTTTGTTCTAGGACAAAGTCTCCTTAAATCGTTTGGCAGGAGCAAGAGATTGTTGGTCTAACTATTAGAATTTTGAGTTTGACTGATTAAATGATTGGGAGTCTGCGTTTAGATTTGGAGTTAAACGCAATCCTGTAGAAGTCCTGCTGCAACCAAAAACAGTCCTGCAACAACACGTTTTTTTCCCATATCATTAAGTTTCCTATAGTTTGGAAAGGTTTTTCCTGTGCGTCTATTGTTCCTGTAGAACACACCAAGATTTTTGATTTGAACCTTCCTATTTTAATTAAATACAACGAGTTAGAACTTTCAATCTATAAAGGAATTTCCTTTATAAAATCCGAGTGTGGAATAGAGTGCATATTTAATTATTGGTTGAGTTTTTGAGGAAGGGCATTGAAGCTGTAAGTGTTTCCTTATAATATTTAATAGAGTTTTCCATCTTGGTTTGATTTCGGTTGCCACTCGTTTGAAATTGCATGAATAGTATATTTTCTTCTTTTCTCCTGCATTAGGTGATATTAGAGCAGACTTTAGTGACAATAAAGTTGTTCCTTAGTGATTTGTATTGTTATTTGTATTTTCTATTATTTAAATAGTTCTTAATAATGAGAAGGCATTCAATCTGTCCATTGTGTTTCTCCGGCTTCATTTTGTTCTTTCACGTATTTCCTATTTAAACAGTTCTTAATAATGAGAAGTCACTCAATCTGCTCATTGTGATTCTCTTGCTTCATTCTATTCTTTCACGTGAAAGAATAGAATGCCGGAGAAGCACAATGGGCAGATTGAGTTCCTTCTCATTATTAAGAACTGTTTAAATAGGAAATATAAATGACAATATTAGCTTGACCTAACTCATGACCTAACTCACTAACTAACTACGGGTGAGATTACACTCTTCAACAATTTGTTGTGCCAAATATGGCCTTCAGGATCAGAAGAGGTCAAGAAATACAAGGAAGAGGTTGTCAACCTGTTGCCAACACAAAAGTAATGGAGGAAGTGAGAATTGTGCGGGAAAGAATGGAAGCTATGGAAGTAGCTAGACATTGAGATCTTGATCTTGGGGATACTAGTGAACCCGATGTAGAATTTTTTGAAGGAGAAAGAATAGAGAAAATTAAAGAAATGAGAGTTCATCGATCTATTTTAAGATCTAGTTAAAAAACAAAAGCTGAGATACCGACATATGATAGGAGTTTGGATCAAGAAGAACTCAGATATTGGATAACTGCTTTAAATAAGTATTTTGGTTATGAAGAGGTGAGTGCAAATAAGCAAGTGAAATTCCCTGCTACAAAGCTGAGAGGTCATGTGACCTTATGGTGGGATGGTGTGTAGGGGAAAGGAGGCACAAGAATAAAGCTAGGATTAAAAGTTGGATTCGAATCATGATCATGTTAAAAGGTAAGTTCTTACCCAAGGATGATAAGTTGAATTTGTTTAGGAAGATGCAAAATTTGAGATAAAAATTAATGACTGTGAAAGAATACATAGAGGAATTTTATAAGATAAATATCAGAGCAGGGAACATAGAAGACAGTCTTGAAAGGGTTTTCGGGTATGTTAATGGACTGGGATTTGGTATACAGGATGATATAATTAGTTTGTTGTATTTGCGAACTAATGATGATGCAAATAAATTGACACTGAAGGCTAAGGAGAAATTGGCTTGAAAGTAAAGCCAAAGAAACAAGGGAAAGAATTCTACTAGAGGAAGAGGGCAGATTAGTGGGAGAGGAAAATTTTAGCCTTCTAAAGAGGAAGAAAGAAGTTTAGGAAGTCATCCAGGAAGAGAGAGTGAGTTTAGAGGAAGAAGATATTTCTATAGAGGCTGGGGTAGAGGCAGAGACTATCAGGTCACATGTTACACATGTGGAAAGATATTCCATATGTCATGTGACTACCTGGAGAATGCTACATGGAAGCAAAATGTGAAAATTTTCAAGCTAAAAATGAACTTACAAAGAAGATGCTCATGCTGAAGTTCTAGAAACTAGAGAAGCCTTATTGACGAGAAGAGCATTATTGAAGCCAAATAAGGAAGTGCATGAACCAACACAACAAAAGAACTTGTTCTAGACAATGTGCAAGGCAAACAATAAGTGCTGCAAGTTGATTATTGATAATAGGAGCACTGATAATTTGGTTTCTACAAAAATGGTGGATACGTTGGGGTTAGAGAGGATTCCACTTCCTACTCCTTACAAAGTTTCTTGGTTGAAGAAAGATCGATAGGTGTTGGTCAATGAACAATGCAAGGTGGAGTTTCAGATTGGAGGGTATAAAGATCAATTGCTATGTGATATTATGCCAATGGATGTTTGCTGTGTTCTACTAGGAAGGCCTTGGAAATATGATCGAAGTGTAAGCTATGATGGCATAAATAAAACCTATACTTTTGAGAAAGATGAAAAAGGACGCCCTCATACCCTTGAAGGAAGAACCAACCGAAGAAAAGATAAGTCCAAAGGTGTTGCTGGTTAGCAGAAAGGAATTCTTGAATTAGATCTAGGAAGAAGAGGTAATATTTGTTTTGATTGGAAATCCTAGAGTTGTTCTAACAAATACAAAGTTGGATGATTTTCTGAAGTTTAGAAATTGTTGGATGAATATGTTGATATTGTAGTAGATTATTCACCAAATGAATTTCCACCCATCCAAATCATAAGCCATTATATAGATTTGATTCTTGGAGCCATCTTTCCTAACAAAGCAACCTATAGAATGACACCAACCGAGAATTAAGAAATAAAAAAGTAGGTATAATAGTCATTGGATAAAGGACTGGTTAAAGAGAGCTTGATCCCATGTGCTATACCCACAATGTTGACCCCAAAGAAAGGTGGAGAGTGGATAATGTGTACTGAATATAGATCCATAAACAAGATCATTATTAGGTATATATTTCCTTTACCACGCTTTAATGATTTGATGGACTGTATAAGTGGTGCTCACTATTTTTCAAAAATTGATTTAAAAATTGGATGTCATCAGACTAAGATAAGGTAAGGAGATGAATGCAAAACTACCTTTAAAACTAATGACAAACTGTATGATTGGTTAGTCATGCCTTTTGGTTTGACTAGCACACCAAGTAGATTCATGAGGCTAATGAATGGAGTTCTTAAGGAGTTCATACGAAAGTTTGTTATTGTATATATTGATGATATTCTCATATATTAGGGAAACAAAACAGGAGCATCTTAGACATTTGAATTTGGTTTTGAAGAAGATGCATCAAGAAAAACTTTTAGTAAACTTGAAAAAGTTTTCATTCATGAAACAAAAATTATTTTATTAGGGGTTTGTAATTTCACAAGAAGGTCTAAAAATGGATCCGCAAAAAATGAAAGCTATCGAAGAGTGGCCTTCTCGAAGAAACATCTTTGAAATAAAGAGTTTTCATGGGTTTGAAAGCTTCTATAGGAAGTTTATCATAAATTTCAACGGTATATGTGGCATGTGCTCTGATAGTTGAAACCATAAAGCAAGAGAATCAAGATTTTATGCGGATAACAAAAACTGAAAAAAATTTAAATTGTTGGAGGAGAAGATCACTGAGAAGCCAATTCCAGCTCTTCCAAACTTCAACAAGTTGTTTTAGGTCAAGTGTGATGCCACTGAAAATGCCATAGGAGTTGTTCTTAGCCAAAATGCGAAACTAGTTGCATATTTTAGCGAGAAGTTGAATGAAGCAAAAGAGAAGTACTCCACACATGATAAAGATTTTTATGTTGTCATCCAAACTCTGAAGAAATGTAGGCATTATCTCATTCCTAAAGAGTTTGTTTTATATTCTAATAATAATGCTTTATAGTTCATTACTAAACAAGAGAAGTTGAATAAAAAAACATTTTAAGTGTGTCAAATACATGCAGAATTTTACATTTGTTTTAAAATATATTAGGGGAAGTACTAACAAAGTTGTGGATGCTTTGAGTGGGAGGTGTTTGATTTTGCAAGAACTACAAGTAACTATTTTGGGATTTGATCCTCTCAAATATTTTTATAAAGATGATGCAAATTTTAAAGAAGCCTATGAATCATGTCAAAATATAGTGATAAAGGATAGGAGTCCTTGGATGGACTAGTTTCAGTAAGGACTGTCGTTTAGGGGAAACTAGCTGTTCATTCCAAAATGATCAAGGAGGGAGAAATCAATACATGAAAAGCATAGTGGAGGTCTGGCTGGACACTTTGGGAACGATAAGACACGCTCAATTGAGTTCTTACTACTTTTGGACAAATATGAGAGATGGTGTTCAAAGGTTGTGGGAAGATGTAGAATGTGTCAGTATGCGAAAGGAAGACAACACAACACATGATTGTACCAACCACTACCAATTTTGAATAGACCATGGGATGCAATGAGTATGGATTTTGTCTTAGGATTTCCTAGAACTCAAAGAGGAAATGATTCTATATATGTCGTAGTGGACATATTTTCTAAAATGACACATTTTATTCCCTGTACCAATACTAATGATGCATCTCACATAACAAATTTGTTCTTTAAAGAAGTGGTGAGATTACATGGACTTCCTAGGAGCATATTTTCAAAAAGGGATACAAAATTTGTTGGACGCCTTTGATGAACGTTGTGGAAGAAATTAGGAACCAAACTCAGTTTCAGTTCAGCCTATCACCCTCAAATTGATGGGAAGACTGAGGTTACTAACAAGAGTTTGGGAAGCATATTGAGAAGTCTAGTAAATGAAAATCCACATCAGTTAGATCAAGCACTCCTGCAAGATAAATTTGCTTATAATGAGTCACCAAATTGAAACTCTGAGTTAAGTCCATTCAAGATTGTTTATGGAATGCCTCCCCAAGGAGTCTTTGAACTCAAAGATTTAGGAAAGGTAGGGATAAGGGCTAAGGAGTGTTCATGGAGAGGACTTTACCACAACCATGCAATCTTTGAATGATCAGGTTAAGGGGTTGCTTGAGGAAAATACAAAAAAAAATATAAACAAAATATGGATTTAAAGAGAAGGGAGGTCAATTTTGAAGAAATTGATCTAGAATCACTATGTGTTTGAAAATAAATTTTCATTTTACGACGCTCTATCCCGATGCACTTGCTCTCCTTGACAGCTTTGACAACTCTTACATCTGAAGCAACACCTGCTCTCCCAAACAACTCTGGATCACTGTCCTAATAACTGCTCGGATTTACCAGCACCGCATGCACTACAATCCATGATTGTTGTCGTTGCAAAGTGCATGGAACTACCATGTATTAAACTAGCCATCTCATACAACAACAATTCTCCATATTTTTCATCAAAGAAGTCCAGCGGTTGCAACTTAAGACAATATAATCTAGGTGACAAAGCTAGGCTGAAAAATCCAACCACCACAACATGAATCTCCACATGTAGTAAAAAATATGAGACGGGTCTTACAAATTCAAGCCTGGAATTGACTGGGTGGCCATAGGATGCAAAACAATGGTAGCTAAGTTAATTTGGCCATCTTTTTACATTTCCCGAATCCAAAATCATTTATGATCCCTGGCGGGGAGGGTGAGTTCTGCACCATTGCAAAACTATCTATAGAGGAATGGCTAACATTAACACTATTATTTATTGAGCAAAACAAATGCTTGATTTGATGGCATATTAACTGTTTACACATGCACCATTGATTATTTTTCATCGAAATATTTTGCTTAATGGTTTGGACTAGGTAAGACTAGAAACAACCATATTACGAAGATTAATATGTTTGAAATACGCCGAGAGGTATATATTTGACATATTGATAATGTTTTTTTTACTAAAGAATGTGTCAATTACTTGTATCTATTAGTTAAGCTAATATAAAAACCACTTAATTACGTTGATAGACGTTTTTATTTGAGATTTGGGGTGGAATACGACCTATGCTTTTTCATCTACATACGAGGATGAAACAAGTGTACTATCGAAATTGATTTTATGGCAGTTGTTCAAAATTTGAAAAAAAATTATCTAAAAAAAAGAATATAAAAAATAATTGGTAGTTGATGAATGGTAACTGGTATCCATGCATGGATAACTCATAGATGATGAATGGAATATAACCAAGAGTTCATGACAGATAACTATAAGAATGTAAGATAATAATAAAAAGAACTGATAGTTGATAAATGGAAAACATGGAGAATGTTGGTGATAACATGTAGCTTAGCATGGATAACTTAGAGTTGAACTCGTTTAACTAAAATAATATGAGGAATAAAAAAATTCCAAAATGTCTTCCTTTCCATCGTTATCTCTCAACCATTTGATCCCTATGAACTTTACTTCCCTCATGAATGGATCGACTCAGATTCTTCAACACTCATTCATAATCCCAAATCAATGAGAACTCTATAACTTTATGTAGTGTTAGAATATATTCTCAAACATTCATTAAGAGTCCCAAATCAATAAGAACTCTATCTTTATGGTATACTTGGATTCTAGTGATTGAAGGAAAGTTTTCTACAAGATTAGGCACCTCCCTTATTAAGGTACTAAGCTAATCTTGTAGTAAATATACCTTCTATCTAGTGACAAATCTATTAATAATCCAACAATTTTTTTAAGCATGAGCAATGTTCTATCATGATCCAAGGCCTATTCATGATGGAACAATATTGTTAGAGGTTTTGCTCAATTCTAAATCAACCCAAATTGCTAAGGGCTCCATGTAAGAGTTCCAAATTGATTATAACATTCAGTATCTTTAGATTCTCACCATTGGAAGGAAGTTCAAGCTAAAAGATTAGAAACCTCCTTTATTGACATAGTAAGCTAACCTTGTACAACAAACATACCCTCTTTTAAGACAACTCTAATAACAATCAAACAAAAACTTTAGACATAAGTAATGTTTTACCATGATCCAAAGCTAATTCCTAATAAGACAATCCTAAAATGGGTTTTGACCAATTTTGAAATGACTTGGATATCAATTTTTTTTATCAAACTGTTAGATAAATAAAAAGCTCAACATCGTCATATTCCAATCATTAGAAAGATTTTTACTACAAAATTAAACCTCCACTATCAACCAAATAAACTAATATTATAACAAATATATATTACCAATCATAAATCTAAAATCTAATAAGAATGTGACATAATTTTTAAAATATAAAGCATGTGTTAGATTGTGACATAATTTTTAAAATATAAACCATATTTTACATGGATCCAAAGCCCAAACCCATCCATGATAAAACAATCTCACTAAAAGTTGTCTCATTCTAAATCAACCTAAATTAAATAAAAATCTCAATTCAACTAAGTAATCAAGAACTCTCCCTCAATTCGTCTAAGTAATCAAGAACTCTCCCTGGTGCTGGATTTTCTAGTTTTCCATGTGTTTGTCATCTTCCTCGGCAATATTCAAACTTCTCAAAGTGCTCAAATTTTCCAAACTGTGTACTATTCAAAGTGCTCGACATGCCTTCACGTGCACTCTGTTGGAAAAAATGTAATTACTTGCAGATATGTACTTGACTCTTAGCCGACTCTATCAGAGTCTGTACAAGTCAAGATCTTGTCTGTTAGTCTGACAAGAGGGAAGAGTCTACGATTCGGCAATGTATACCATGTTGAATTTATTTCTAAAGCTAAGTTGTTAGGTAGATAGTTATTACAGTCTTTAATAGTGAGTCAGTTGGCTCATGTTGAAGCAATTTTCAGGTTGCCTATAAATAGAAGAAGCAAATTGTAAATCAGTTTACACAGACACAAGAGAAAATATACACTGAAGGAACTCAGGGTGAGAAAAGAGAAGTCGAAGCTCAAGCTTTTGTGCACATGATTTAGTCGAAGAGCCGAAGCTCTGTAGACTGACAAGTCTGGACCGACCAGTTTGTAATCAACAAGTTTGTAATACTTTGTTATTTCCACATAGTTGAATATATGAAATAGTTTATGGTTGAATGCATGATTATTTGGCCATACATATTTCCAGATTTACTTCTGTAAATGTCTTTTACAATTACTGTTAAGTGAAAGATCAAAGAACCCATAAAATTCTCATCGCGTGAAAGTTCCAGGTTTTACGGCACATTGGTTGACTCAAGTCTTCCTACATATTTGGGCATATGTTTTATAAGTTATTTGGATTTTTTAATGTGTCCATTTTTACTCCATCTTACTCACAGGTGAAAAGCATTTGTAATTTCTGGAATCTTTAGACTAAGAAACTTACTCTGTAGATTTTGACCAAAGTGAACTGACTTGAGTGGTCGGTTGAGTCAGCCGACATGAAGTGAGCTGACTTGGTTGAAGACAAGAAGTGAACCGACTTGGTCGAAGATATGAAGTGAACCAACTTGGTCGAAGCAGCCGACTTGGTCGAAGAGAAGAAGTCAGCCGAATTGGTCGAAGTGACAAGTGGTCGAGGTAAAAACCGGTCGGTAGAACCGACAAGTAAGTCGAAGTAAATTTAGTCGAGTGTAGGACCGACTAAAATTTATAAACTTGTCTAGTCGGACATAGACAAGTTTCACCCGACAAGTAAAAAGAAAAAGTGGTCGGTGTGAAAAGTGAAAATTAAATTATAATATCGACTGAACCCTAAACTCAAGTTTAGTCGGCTTGGTTTTGGCTAACTGGTATCAGAGCAAGGTTTATATCAGCCCAAGATTTAGGAAAGAAATCTTGTCTTAAAAGGTGGAAATTAATTTTCTAAGGAAAGTTAATTAAAAATTAAAATGGCTTCCACTTCTGGTTCATTGCAAACTCCAATCTTTACAGGAAAGAATTATGAATATTGGTCTTTAACAATGAAGGATTTATTCAGAGGTCAAGATGTCTGGGAGATAGTCCAGCATGGTTATGCAGAACTAGCAGACATGACAGCATATAACAATCTCACACAGGCTGAGAAAGATGTCTTGAGAGAACAGAGGAAGAAAGATGGAAAAGCTCTATTTTTCATACATCAAGCTATGCATGAAAGCATACTCCCAAGAATAGCAGCAAAGACTAATGCTAAGGAAGCATGGGATACATTGGAGACTGCCTATCAAGGTTTGTATAAGGTAAAGACATCCAAGTTGCAAATTCTGAGAAGAGATTTTGAATCTCTATCCATGAAAGATTCAGAGAATGTAGACACATTCTACACCAGAGTTGTTGGGTTGATAAACCAACTGAAATCTCATGGAGAACCCATAGCAGACCAAAAGGTTGTTGAAAAAATTCTCAGAAGTCTTCCCCAAAGATTTGAAAACTTGGTTGTGACCTTAGAGGAACACACAAACATTTCGACATTTACCATTGATGAGCTGCAAGCTTCACTCATCAATCATGAACACAGACTCAGTAGTGTTAGGATTATTAATCCTCCCTTGTCCAAATTTGGTTGTATGTCCAAATTGGGAGTCATGTCTAAATCGGGAGTCCATCCAGTCTATTTATAGTCATTAACACCATTGGGTCCACTTGACCTAATTGGGGCACATGTTTCAGTTACTAAAGTGTGGGGAACACTAATTGAGGCTCACTGCCACTTATTGCACTTGATTACATAAGTTTAGGATCCTCCTAGATCAATCCCTACAATTTAGGAAGCCACTGGGAGTGCCGAAACCAACCAAGGTTAGTTCACTTCAGTTAATGACTAGTCAAGCTAAGTTAGGAGTCAGTTACATTAAGTTCTAGTCCTCTACATTTAGTTAGCACTAGGTTTACTTGACTGCACACATGTGGGGCGCATTTCTCACCTACCACAGTTAGTTAACCTTAGTCAACACTGAATGTAACACTTGAGTTGTGTTTTAGAGCTCCGATGAACTCCTATTATGGTTTAGACAAGGTCAGTTAACTACTGAGTCCTCTAATAGTGATTTAGACAAGGTCTTGGTTACCTACAGTCAAGTAGAGTCTAATCAATTCGAACTTCCTCATGTGGATTCGAATTGCTTGTGGCTATTAAAGACATTTTACTTCATTGTAATTATCATCGGATTACTTTTTTGATTAATGAAAGCATTCACAGCTGCAAGCCTTTTTGCACTGTTTCATTCTTCAATTGCTGAGTAAATTGTGAGATCCACTTTGTGAGTTGTGTATTTGTCTACAGATCTATATGCTCAAATTTACATGGTATCAGAGCCTCGGTGGACAAGACTCCTCTCCTCCCTAGATCTCCAGCTAGATCATTTTTTTGGCAAATTGCTCCTTCCAGTACTGCACCAGAAGCGTAGAATTTACCACTTAATATCCCAAGTTAAGAAATTGTTGATCAAGCTTGCTTGATCAACTGTGCTGGGTGTGAAGGAAATTCCAAAAGTGCAGACTATCGACCTTACTTTGTATGTTTGATTGTGTGACAGGTTATCAGCTTCTCTTATAGCATTCACTACAAGCAGCCCTTTCTTCTCACTACATTCGCTACAGCAGCTCAGTTCTTCCTATTACATTCGAAATGGCTCATCAAATAGAGCTTCTCACTCCCTTCAACTATCACCAGTGGAAGGCAGACATGGTGGTAATGCTCCGCACCAAAGGGCTCTTCAAACTCATAGAAGAAGCAGAGGAAGAGACAGATTCAGATAAAGACAAAGCTAAGTACATGAACAGGCTTGATGAAGCCCACGGACACTTGCTCTTCTCAGTCTCTAAAGATCTTTGGTTCCACATTCTAGAATTGAAGACTCCCAAGATGGTTTGGGACAAGCTTTACTCCCTATTCGATAAGCATGATGAGATGAGGATCCATCAGCTAGAAAATGATCTGATTACTCTCAATCCATCCAATTTCGAATCTCTAAATGCATTCTTCACTAAGTTCAAGAACCTGATATATCTGTTGAAGCAATGCAAAGTGGAGAAGGATGAAGATCATCTCATCCTTGCTATTCTCACAAAGCTCAATTCAGACTACTCAGTCTTTGTATCCACCTTCCAAACAATAAGGCTCACTACTCCAAATTGGAAGATGCCCACTCTTAATGCTTTCATCCAATCTCTTATTTCTGAGAATGATAAATTGATCCAAATGGGGATCATTCGATCTCCCAAAGATCTAGCTCTAGTTGCAAGAGGAGATAAGGTAGCGAATGACAAGGGGAAGCAAAGAGATGAGTCCCCTGTGAAGAAAGAGTAGTCAAAAGAACCTTCAGGTTCGAAGAGAAGCAAGAAGAATGGCAAAGGCAAGGTCCTCTACTCTTACTATGGAAGGGGCTTCCATTTAGAAAGCTCCTGTATGAGAAGACAACTTGATGAAATGGCTCTTCTCTTGAAAAAGCACAACATTTCTGTACCTGCTAGAGCAAGGAAGGAAGACTCTGAAGAAGAAGGAGAAGAATATCAAAGGAAAGGACATGCACTGAAGGCTTGCTGCACATCAACACCTGTCTTCCTCATTGATTCTGGAGCTTCCAACCATATGGCTGCATCCAAAGAATCATTCTCTTCTTTTCAGTCCTTTGATGGTCCTAGTATTCAGATGGGAAATAACAGTAAAGTCAAAACCAAGGGGAAGGGCTCTATCCAACTTGAACATGGAAGGTTCAAAGATGTGCTATTTGTTCCCTCCCTAGCTTCAAACCTGTTATCTGTCTATCAGATGACCCATACTAGATCTCCAAAGCGAGTGATCTTTGGTCCTAACTCAGTGGATATCACAGATATCCCTACTGGGAGCATCATAGAAAAGGGTACTGCAAATCATGCTTCAAAAGCATATGAGTTCTCACATTTCATGCCTCCTTCAAAACCAGTGCACTCTCAGCAACCACCTCCAAGGGAAGGTAAAATCATTGCATCTACTTCTTTTACAGCTTCTACTAGTATTGCAGATCCATCTATATCAGTTTATGACCTTGAGACTTAGGGTGACTCAAATTTAGTCCCTACTTCCAAATTGGAAGCTAGGAAGATGACTAAAAACTGACCTAACACTCAGAAGGGAAAGACTCTTGCACTATGTCATACTATTTTACCTCCTTCAGGGAGATGCAATAGACTTCCTGCAAGATGCAATATGGAAAGGGCTCAGTCTTACTACATTTAGAAGAATGGATATGATTGTACACCTCTTCATTCAGTAAGAGACAAAGATTACATTCCTCCTTCCTCTCATCATCATTTTTGGAGAAGAAAGAGAAGTCCACATGCCAGGCCCTAGAATACCTATGCACAACACACCATGCATGCTGCTTCACTACCTCACAGAGATGAAGATTGCAGCAACATATTTTCAAGTTTTTCAAACTTGAGACCTTATTCTACCTTCTTAGCTAGAGGGAAGGCTTTTTTCCCATGTGGTTTTTGCCCCGACGCCTTGTATTAAGCAGTTACTTTATTTTACTTGATGTAATGGGTGACCTATGGTCTTAGTTACCAGGGCCCACAATTTGTCCAAGTTAGCATTCAGGGGGGTGTTAGGATTATTAATCCTCTCTTGTCCAAATTTGGTCATATGTCTAAATTGGGAGTCATGTCTAATTCGGGAGTCCATCCAGTCTATTTATAGTCATTAACACCATTGGGTCCACTTGACCTAATTGAGGCACATGTTTCAGTTACTAAAGTGTGGGGAACACTAATTGAGGCTCACTGTGACTTATTGCACTTGATTGCATAATTTTAGGAGCCTCCTAGATCAATCCCTACAATTTAGGAAGCCACTGGGAGTGCCGAAACCAACCAAGGTCAGTTCACTTCAGTTCATGACTAGTCAAGCTAAGTTAGGAGTCAGTTACATTCAGTTCTAGTCCTCTACATTTAGTTAGCGCTAGGTTTACTTGACTGCACACATGTGGGGCGCATTTCTCACCTACCATAGTCAGTTAACCTTAGTCAACACTGAATGTAACACTTGAGTTGTGTTTTAGAGCTCTGATGAACTCCGGTTATGGTTTAGACAAGGTCAGTTAACTACTGAGTCCTCTGATAGTGATTTAGACAAGGTCTTGGTTACCTACAGTCAAGTAGAGTCTAATCAATTCGAACTTCCTCATGTGGATTTGAATTGCTTGTGGCTATTAAAGCCATTTTACTTCATTGTAATTATCATCGGATTACTTTTTTTATTAATGAAAGCATTCACAGCTACAAGCCTTTTTGCACTGTTTCATTCTTCAATTGCTGAGTAAATTGTGAGATCCACTTTGTGAGTTGTGTATTTGTCTACAGATCTATTTAGTCGGCTTGGTTTTGGCTAACTGGTATCAGAGCAAGGTTTATATCAGCCCAAGATTTAGGAAAGAAATCTTGTCTTAAAAGGTGGAAATTAATTTTCTAAGGAAAGTTAATTAAAAATTAAAATGGCTTCCACTTCTGGTTCATTGCAAACTCCAATCTTTACAGGAAAGAATTATGAATATTGGTCTTTAACAATGAAGGCTTTATTCAGAGGTCAAGATGTTTGGGAGATAGTCCAGCATGGTTATGCAGAACTAGCAGACATGACAGCATATAACAATCTCACACAGGCTGAGAAATATGTCTTGAGAGAACATAGGAAGAAAGATGGGAAAGCTCTATTTTTCATACATCAAGCTATGCATGAAAGCATACTCCCAAGAATAGCAGCAAAGACTAATGCTAAGGAAGCATGGGATACATTGGAGACTGCCTATCAAGGTTTGGATAAGGTAAAGACATCCAAGCTGCAGATTTTTTGAATCTCTATCCAAGAAAGATTCAGAGAATGTAGACACATTCTACACTAGGGTTGTTGGGTTGATAAACCAACTAAAATATCATGGAGAACCCATAGCAGACCAAAGGGTTGTTGAAAAAATTCTCAAAAGTCTTCCCCCAAGATTTGAAAACTTGGTTGTGACCTTAGAGGAACACACAAACATGTCGACATTTACCATTGATGAGCTGCAAGCTTCACTCATCAATCATGAACACAGACTCAGTAGAACACATACATCATTGGAAGGTGCATTTGCAACACAGTCATCCATAAGCCGTGGTAGAGACAGGGGGAGAAACAACTTCAGAGGCAGAGGAAGAAGTTCTTCAAGAGGAGGACGAGGCAGAAGTCCTGCAAATGTCGGTGGCAGAGGAGATAACCAGAACCCAAGTCAGCCAAGTGGCCAGAGGTTTGATAAATAAAAAATTCAATGTCATTATTGTAAGAAGTTTGGTCATTATGCATATGAATGCAGGAAGAAGCAATATGACCAAGGAAGGCAAAGCCCAAGTCAGTCGACCAACACCAACACTTCAACAAGTGCAATGTTAATGGCATCGACATCTCCACTTGAATGCAATGCTGTTCAAGAAAGTCCATATGACATATGGTACTTAGATTCAGGATGCAGCAACCACATGACTGGTAATTTGAATCTATTTTCCAGTCTAGACACTTCAGTTAAAACTGATGTTACACTTGGAAACAATGTCCAAGTTACTGTCTCAGGAAAAGGCACTGTTGATATTCTAACCAAACAGGGGAAGAGTAAGTATACCCCTAATATCTATCATGTTGAAGGTATAAAACATAATTTGTTAAGCATTGGACAGTTGTTACAAAAAGGCTACAGAGTCTACATGGAAGATGAACACTGTGTGATCAAAGACAAGCATCCAAGCGACCAGCTAATAGAAAAAGTGCCAATGACAAGCAACCGCTTGTTTCCATTGAGAATAGTTCCCGACATAAAAGGGAAGACAAAGACAGGAGCTGCATTCAAGGAAGAAAGTGAAGAAACAGTCGAGATCCTCGACAAGAGAGAAAATTGCAGCGCTAATTTGCAAGCTGCATTTCAAACAGAAGTTCAGGATGAATCTTGGTTGTGGCATTTCAGATTTGGACATCTGAATTTTGGTGGGATGAAGCTACTGCACACAAAAAATATGGTAAAAGGATTACCATTAATCGATAGACTAGAGAGGGCTTGTGACGGCTGCATTTTTGGCAAGCAGCACAGAGAGACTTTTCCAGTCGAAAAGTCCTATAGAGCACGCACACCACCTGAAATTGTGCAGTTTGACATTTGTGGTCCAATGCAGTCATCATCCATTGGTGGCTGCAAGTATTTTCTAACCTTTATTGATGATTACTCAAGAAAGACATGGGTATATTTCTTGAAACATAAATCTGATGCATTTAGTTATTTTCAGCAGTTCAAGGCACTCATGGAGAACCATAGTGGTCACTACATCAAGATCTTAAGGACCGAAAAAGGAGGTGAATATGTTTCAAATGAATTTCTAAATTTTTGGAAGACCCATGGCATACAGAAACAATTCATTGCACGGTATACACCTCAGCAGAACGGTATTGCCGAAAGAAAGAATAGAACCATCATGGAGATGGAAGGCAACATGTTGGCAGCCAAGCATTTGAAAAATGAGTATTGGGGAGAAGCAGTCGCAACTGCCGTATACATTATGAACCGGTGTCCGACAAAGAGTGTGAAGAACAAAGTTCCACAAGAAGCATGGACATGAATGAATCATAGTGTTTCTCATTTAAAAGTTTTTGGTTGTGTTGCATATGCTCATGTTCCAGATGAGCTGAGAAGGAAGCTAGACAAGAAGGGACATAAATGTATTTTTGTCCACTATTTAGAAGACACAAAAGCATACAAGTTGTATGACTCTGTCACAAGGAAAGTGATAATCAGTCGGGATGTTCAATTCATCGAGAATGAATCATGGGATGGAACCATCGACATAAATGTCAAGATTGTGTCGAACGTCGACAATGATGATATGGAAGAAGAAGTGGTTCAAATACCACATGTAAATCAACCGGTCGGAGCACCGTCGACTCCCATGACACCAAGACATGGTTCAGCATAAGGAACATCAACACAAGTAGCAGCTCAAGCTACACCGACAAGTACACCAAGAGGACAGCAGACTCCATCAAGCATTTCGTCGAGGTCGACATCGACAGAATTGGTGAAGACAAGAAGTCTGCGAGAGATATATGAAGCTGGTACACCTAATTCATTTTCTCTCTTTGCATTATTTTCCCCTATATATGATCCACTAACATTTGAAGAAGCTGTTGAAGAAGAAGTATGGGCACAAGCCATGGATGAAGAAATAGAATGCATTGAGAAGAACCAGACATGGGAACTGGTTGATGTACCAACAGACAAGGATGTAATCAGTGTCAAATGGATTTACAAGATAAAACAACATGCTGATGGGAATGTGGAAAAGCATAAGGAAAGAATGGTAGCAAGAGGGTTCACACAACAACCCGACATCGACTTCAATGAAACGTTTGCACCTGTTGCACGCATGGATACAGTTAGAACAGTTTTGGCCATTGCTGCACAAAACAAATGGCATGTTCATCAAATGGATGTCAAGTCAGCATTCTTAAATGGCTATCTAGAAGAGGAAGTATATGTGGAACAACCACAAGGGTATGAAGTTCCAGGTCAAGAGCATAAAGTGTACAGGATGAAAAAGGCATTATATGGTTTGAAGCAAGCTCCTAGAGCTTGGTACAGTCGGATTTATTCCTATCTCATTGAAAATGGATTTCACAGAAGTGAAAGTGAACTGACTTTGTACACCAAAGTCGGTGAGCAAGGTAAGATGTTAATTGTCTGCCTGTATGTAGATGATTTAATATTTACTGGTGATTATGGCATAGCATATTTTAAAGTAGTCATGGAAAGTGAATTTGAAATGACTGATCTGGTGCTTATGAAGTTTTTTCTGGGCATTGAAGTTCAACAGTCTAAAAGTGGTATCTTTATATCACAGTCTAAGTATGCAAGTGAAGTTTTAAAAAGGTTTAACATGTCTAATTGCAAGACAGCCCCAACACTAGTAATAACAGGTTTAAAATTGAGCAAGATGATGAAGGATCCACTATAGATCCTGCGCTGTTCAAAAGGCTTGTTGGAAACCTTATGTATTTAATAGCAACAAGACCAGACATCATGTATGGAGTAATTCTGATCTCAAGGTTCATAGAGTCACCAAAAGACTCAAATTGGCAAGTAGGTAAAAGAATTCTGAGGTATGCAAGTGGCACAAAAGACCTTGGTATTATGTATTCAACCTCAGAAAATTTCAAACTCATTGGTTACACTGACAGTGACAATGGAGGTAGCATAGATGACAGGAAAAGCACATCTAGGTACACATTTCATTTTGGTATAGGTGTTGTTTCATGGGCTTCAAAGAAACAACCCATAGTAACTCTATCTTCAGCTGAAGCAGAGTATGTTGCAGCAACAAGTGCTGCATGTCAAGCTGTCTGGATGAGAAGAGTTTTAAAAGACTTGTCACAGAACCATCAAGAACTAACAACAATCTTTTGCGACAATAATTCAACCATAGCATTATCAAAGAATCACGTGTTTCATAAGAGAACCAAGCACATCGACATAAGGTTTCATTTTATAAGAGAGTTGGTGAACGACAAGAAAATTTGTTTGGAATTTTGTAGGTCTGAAGACCAACTTGCTGACATCTTCACAAAGCCATTGGCAAATTATACTTTTCAGTATCTGCGTAGTTATCTTGGAATGACAAGTTCTCCACACTGAACTCTGTCATAAACAGAGCATGTCTAAGCTCTGAAACATTTTGTCAACTTTGTTTTAAAAACCCCATCTGCTTATAATTAAGAGGGAGTGTTGGAAAAAATGTAATTACTCGCAGATCTATACTTGACTCTCAGCCGACTCTGTCAGAGTCTGTACAAGTCAAGATCTTGTCTGTCAGTCTGACAAGAGGGAAGAGTCCACGATTCGGCAATGTATACCATGCTGAATTTATTTCATCCTGTAGCTCATGACCCGGCTTGGCCGGCTGTCCCTACTAAGCTTCCCTCGGACATACTTAAGTTCGAGGACAAACCGGGAGAGGATCCGAGCGAACACGTTACTACGTTTCACCTATGGTGCTATTCGAATTCCTTACACCAGGAATCCATCCATTTAAGGCTATTTCAATGCACCCTCACAGGGCCTGTTGCGAAATGGTATATAGAGTTACCCAGGGGAGCGTTCGCTTTGTTCGATGACCTTGCGATGACTTTTATTAATCACTTCCAGCTACCAGTGCGTTATGACATTGGTACTGAACTCTTGTCGATGTTTTGGCAGGATAAAGCCACACATATCTCGGATCATATTCAAGAGTGGCATAGACAAAAGAGGTTAATTAAAGCCTTTATACCGCCAGAATTCTTCCTCGAATGGTTCCTTAAGTCGTTATTTCCATATATAGCGAAGGATGTTTCTACATCCGGAGTGCAGAATGAGAAATAGGCGATTTTTAGAGCACAGGAACTGGACTTGATTTATGCTCAGTTCGGTTTGTTATATGAGATTATTCCCAACACTCCGTGTTTTAGTTTCGATCCCAAAGTCAAACCTGGACCACATGCCGATGGCATTGTGGGTTGTGCAAGTGCGAAACCTGTGGATTCGGTTGCAAAAAAAGTGAGTCAATTGTCAATCAACCAATCTGCTTCGGGACAAGCTACAACTTTGTCTCAACCCGCCCAAACGGTGAGTGTACTTTCTGTGCAATCCTTGGATTAGATGGGTAACTAGCAGCCCGGACGAAATAGAAAAAAGGGTAAGAATAATCGTAAGGGTGGGAATAAGAATGAGAATGCTAATAGTAATGACAAGAATGGCTGTAATGCTGGGGGGGACAAGCAAGCTAAATGTAAGGTTAAGTTCCCTTGCAAGTTATGTAAGGACGATCACCTCACTTACTTGTGCCCTTGTATTGATGAAGCCTCGAGGTTCTTGGCGCAGGGCCTAGCTGTGCTAACTAACCCTTTACCGCACAATCAAAATATGAACTCGAGGTCCCATGACCAGTCTGGTGGTGATCAGGATCCGCTGGAGGGTAGTGGTCGTGGTTGCATTAACATGGTACGTGCTGCGAAAGTTGTGACCCGTGCGAAAGATTATGGTTTATCACAACCCAGCCCAGGAAAAGAGCCTGATCCAGCAGGGTCCCCTTTGCGTATTGAGAAACCTATGGATAAACCTGAAGCTACACCTCGCATTCCTAAGGGAGTCCTTAAGTGTTCAGGGCACAATCCTAATGCCCGAGCTGCCCAGAACTATTCAGTTGTTGAGGATTTGGGCCACACTCCTTGTGCGATGTCTGCATTGGAAGTGCTTCAGAGTTGTCCTTCGCAAAGGAAGGCATTGCTTTCTGCCCTTGGTGTGAATGATGATGATTCTTCCTCCGTGATTAAATTTGAAACCGCAGGACTTTAGCCTCACTTGCCTTACTATGTGTCTCTTTTGATTCACGTAGAATGTCTTAATATGATTGTCAAGCGCACTGTGATTGACGAAGGCACTGCTGCTTCTGTGATGTCTTTATCGTGTTGGAAGGGTTTAGGTTCCCCTGAGCTGTCTAAATCAGCGACCATGTTAACTGCGTTCAATGGGAGATCGTTTAGGCTGCACGACATCCTTCCTTCCCTTAAAGTCCATTTGGGAGGGGAGATCGTTGCGATAGAGGTCGAGGTGGTTGATGCGCCCTTTGACTACAATCTATTGCTGGGTAGGAATTGGATGTACAGTATGTAAGCCGTTTCTTCTTCCCTATTTCACGTTGTATGCATTCCACATAACGGGAAGATAGTCACGATTGATCAAACGACATTCAAGAATCCGTCTGTTACTACATCTCCGAGAGCTTCGATCCCGATCATTGAGCACTCTCAACCGGCAACTGGGAGTGTGGGTGTAGGCATGTGTCCATCCCTCATGGGAAGCTTTAGTTGTCCTGCACTGATTCTTATGATAGGTTCTAGTTCGGGTGAGGATTCGACATCTATGAGATCGATGTCTTTTCGCACGAGTCATATGGAAGATCCTTGGATTCTTCCTACACCGAGTACTCCAAGTGAGCCCGTCGTGACAGACGTGTCGTTGCCTACAACTATGATAGCTTATCAAGCTAATCTCCGAGTGTGTTGTAGAGCCTAGTCCTTCCTCTTCGCGGACGGAGGAGGAGGATCCTTATGTGCTGCCGGCATGGGCAGTACAGTCTTCTCACGCGCACGACTACCTTGATACGATTTTCCCTTCAGATGAAGCAATTATTGAGGCTATGTCGGGAGTTGAGCCACCATGGGAGGAACTCCATCATAGATCTTACTTTCTTCCCGAGCTTGATCGCTTGGAGCATGAGGACTTTAGGGCGGTTCTTAGTGCAAGAATTGGTAGTCCTATGGTTCCGTTAAGCTCTCCTGGTCAGATGGCTGACGGAAACATGGCGAACATATCTTCAATGATTCCTATCAACATCTCTCGCAATACTGGTAGGATAGAGAATGTCTATATTGGGGCAGAATGTTCCCATGCTGAGATTCTAGAATACACCGAGCTATTTAAGGAATTTCATGATATCTTTGCTTGGTATTACGATGAAATGCCAGGTATCGACCCTCGTATTTTCGAACACAAGATTAATACTTACCCCAACACTAAGCCTGTTCGACAACGTTTGTGTGTGGTGAATCCTAGGAAAGCACCCGCGATTAAGGAAGAGATAGAAAAACTGTTAAAAGCCGGTTTTATCTATCCTGTTGCCTTGACGGAGTGGGTTTCAAACCCTATTTCGGTGGATAAGAAGCAGGGAGCGATCCGCATATGTACTGATTTCCGCTATTTAAATCGTGCCTGTCCTAAGGACAATTGCGCCACACCATTTATTGATCAGATTTTGGATGAGTGTGCGGGTAGCGAAGTCTTTTCCTTTATGGATGACTTTTTTCGGGTATAATTAGATACAAATTAAACCTGAGGACCAACATAAGACTGCATTTATTTGTCCTTGGGGAACTTTTGCATATCGAAAAATGCCGTTTGACCTTAAAAATGCCGGAGCTACATTTCAGCGGGCAATGACCTTGATCTTCCACGATCTCAAGTCGATCATCGAAGTATTTTTGGATGACCCTATTACTCATTCTCGTATGAGAATGCGTCATCCTTATCACTTGAGATTGGTATTCAAAATATGCTGGCACTATTTGGTTAGATTAAATCCTCATAAGTGCATCTTTTGTGTGAAGTCAGGTCGTTTGTTAGGATTCATCGTTTCTAAAGAGGGCATAAGAGTCAACCCTTTGAAGGTTGAGGCAATACTTCAATTGTCTACCCCGAAGAATATTCATCATCTTCAATGTTTGCAAGGCATGGAAAACTTCTTACGGAGATTTGTTGTCAACTTTGCCAATTTGACTAGAGGCTTCATGCGTCTATTGAAGAAGGACACCCCCTTTTGTTAGGATGAGCGAGCCCAGGAGTCCTTTGATGCACTCAAGCGAGCCCTAGCATCGGCCTCGGTGATTAGTCCCCCAGACTATAGCCGTGATTTTATACTTTATGTGGCCACGTCCATGGAGACGATTGGTATGGTTTTTGGTTCAAGAGGATGAGGAGCTCCAAGAGCATGTCATATACTATTTGATCTGAAACCTTATTGACGCAAAGATTCGTTACTCTCATGTCGAGAAGCTTGCTTTAGCTACCGTACATGCGGTTCAGTGGTTGAGACATTATATTCTCCTTCGCCAGACCTTGGTTGTAGCCCATGTCAATCCATTTCAATTTGTCCTCACTCGAAGGATGATTGGGGGAAAATATAATAAATGGATTGTCATTCTACAAGAATTTGATCTCGAATTTGTTTCGGCAAAATTGAAGAAGTCTTTAATTTTTGCAGAGCTTATATCGGATTTCCCAAGCGAGGCTGAGGAGTTGGTTTGTGAAGATACGTTTGTCGATGAAGACATCTTCTTAATCTCAACTTTAGACCCATGGTATGGGGATATCATAAAATATTTACAAACATTGAAGGTCCCTACTCACCTCTCACGAGATGAACGATGACGATTACGTCACGTGTCTAAGAACTACCTCATAGTGGATAACACTTTGTACCGCTGTGGTGTAGATTCCATTTTACAACATTGTTTAACTCATGAAGATGCTGAGGTAGTGCTGGATGATTTCCACGGAGGGGCGTGTGGTGGTCATTTATCTGGGCTTTCTACAACTCAAAAGATCTTAAGAGCGGGTTATTTATAGCCGTCGATCTTTAAGGATTGTGTAGATGCAGTCAAGAGGTGCCACCCTTGCTAGGTGTTCGCACGTAATATGCGCTCGCAACCTACCCTATTACATCCCATTATCACTGCCGGTCCCTTCACTAAGTGGGGGCTCGATTTTATGGATTGCAACCCAACTTTGGCTGGGGGGTACCATCATATTATAGTGGCTATTGATTACTTCACGAAATGGGCTAAGGCTATGCCTACAGTTAAATCCGACGGTGAGACAGCCGCCCACTTCGTATTCAACCAAATTATTACTCGATTCGGAATTTCGAAAGAGCTTGTCATTGACCATGGCTCGCACTTTCAAAATCGTATGATGGAAGAGTTGGCATCAAAGTTAGGGTACAAGCAAGAGCATTCCTCCTCTTACTACCCTCAAGCGAATTGACAGGTAGAAGCAGTGAATAAATCACTCAAATCCATTCTCCAATGACCCATCGCACAAAGCAAGAATAATTGGCACATCATGTTATATCCTGCTTTGTGGGAATATAGAATCGCTATTAAGACTGCCACGGGTTTTTCTCCATATCAACTTGTACATGGAGTGGAGTCGATATTGCTGGTTGAATGCGAGATTCCTTCTTTGAAGCTAGCTATAGAACTCTTACCAGACACTTCACCATTGGAGGAGCATTTGGTCCACCTTGAGCAACTTGATGAGCAGCGTCGAGATGCCTTGGTGGCTCTAGAAGTCAATAAACGTCACGTAAAGGTCTAGTATGATAAGGCTGTCCGTCTAAGGAGGTTTAGTGAGGGAGACTTGGTCTTTTTGTGGGATCAACTGAAAGAACCCTTGGGGGCAGGAAATTTTAATCCCATGTGGCATGGTCCTTACATGGTCAAACGTGTCTTAGAGAAGGGTGCTTATGAGTTAGTGGATTACGAGGGAACGACCTTGGCAGAGCCTAGAAATGGACTCTATATCAAGAAGTACTATGCATGATTTTCAGCCAAGGCTGGTTATTGTATATTATTGTACAGTTTTGTATCTTTTTCTTATAGTGATCAGGTTTGTGATTAGTTTTCATTTCTTTTAGCAGATGTCAATGGAATCTTCCACCTACATAGGATTTGCAGATGGTGCAAGCCGTCACACTCAACACTCAGCCTCTGCTGCTTGGGTGATTTATACTCCTATGGGTTAGGTACTGTCTTCAGGAGGCATATGTTTGCGGCCATCTCCCAACAATGTTGCTGAATATAGTGCCATTATTGAGCTTCTACGGGATGCCATTTCACATGGCATTCTCTCTCTTGAGGTACGTCTTGATTCGGAGTTAGTAGTGTCACAACTTAATGGTTTGTACCATGTTAGAGATCCGACATTATTAAGAAGATTCATTAGATCAGCCCTTACTACTTCTTCTACCTCACCATGTTCACGCTCTCTCCACTCTAGGACCATCCTGCACAAGAAATTGCAAATTTGCCCATTAGATTATTGAAAAAACCTTATGCGTGGCCTCATACGTGACTATTTTTAAAATAGCCGCGTATGTACGTGAGTATGGGGGCATTTTCCACATATATCCATCCCTATACGTGGAAAAACCCTCGATTTCCACGTGGGCCGCAATGCCCTTTTTAGTTTGGCCTAGAAAGCTTAATTGACCATGGAATTTGATAAAAATTGCATAGAAATGGAGGAGAAGAGCATGGGTAAATACCTGGAAGAAACGGTAGTGGATTCCGCCGGCTGGATCTCCTGGAATTCGCTGTTGAAAATCTGAGCTCAAATGGATAAAAGTTTCAAATGTTTTATAATATTTTGAATTGTTTACTATTTATAGAATTTTTTCAAATATTTGAAAATTCATTAGAGAGAATTTGAGGTAAAAAATGGGCCTCCTAAGAGATGTACTACAAAAATATAAGATATATTAAAATATTATGAGTTAGGGGTTTTATGGGGTAGGTATATATGACAACTCACCTCCTACACTACTTTTTATGCACAATATAAATAACCATGGTTGAGTTACTTTTCTAAATTGACTATAAAAAAAGTTGATAAAATAACTCTAGAATGATGTGACTAAGATTCATTGTAAATTCCCAAAAATTTATTGTCCTCTAACATTTATTTGTCTTGAACTTCTAAATAAAATTAAACAAAAATGAATTTAATTTATATGCATAACTAACATGATTTTTTTCATATAAATATCATTCATGAATTTAATTTATTTTAGAAGTACAAGATTATATATATATTAGTTTGACATTATGATATTAAATACAATTGAGTGAATATATAATTTAAAATTAAAAAACATGAAAATGACAATATATTATTTTATAAAAAAAATGTGAAAAGACATTTTTATGAATTATGAGTACTTTACTTGAAAATGACAATAATATTATTTTATGAGAAAGTGAATTGTGAGTACTTTACTTGAAAATAACAATAATATTATTTTATGAGAAAGTGTGAAATGACTTTTATTGTGAGTACTTCACTTTATGACTTAAAAGTACTTGTACCACTACCTTGGTTAACTTTGGATTTTCATCCACCATAGAAAATGTGACAAATAAGCATTCTTAACTCATGCAATGCCACCTCAACCATGGGGGATGATGTCATCTACTAGAATGTAATTGGTTGATTTTTATAGTACATTTTGGTCCTTTTGAGGCCCATTTTTTACCTCAAATTCTCTCTAATGTTTACCCCCTTTCCTATAGTTTTGACAATTTCTAACCATTATGGACTGTTTTTGACATAATTCATGATGTAGAGGACCTTTTTCAGTGCCATTTCAGTCGTTGGATTGACCCATTCGTGACGATCTCAGGTATCATGTCTAAACTGGCATATAGGTTAGGTTTCATCACCGTTTTCATTTTGCATGACCTTATGACCATCTAATCATGACCTTAGGTACGAACCCACTCTATTATGTCACATAGCCTTCTTGTTGTTTTAGAAGTGGCATGATATGAGTGGTAAAGCTTCACCTTACATGGGTACCCTAGTTAGCGCCTTATTTGCATTTGGTACCCATGCTGACTTTTTCTCCTTTAGGGTGTGGGAGTCCGTTGTATAGTACTGCCATGACATTTCGTAAGAGCCTCATACTCCTCTTGATCTTTTGCTGGCCTGTTTCCCTCTGGACTCCCTCATGTCAAGTTGTGAATGCATTATCATGAGCTTTGCCTGCCTTATTGAGCTTTATGTCGGCTTCCCTGACATTGCTTTTCAGCCATATAGCCCAAGCTTGTCTCATGTCTAGCCATGCAGAGCCATTTTTTATATCCTTCGCAGCTTGTTTCCCTTTTTACTGGGAGGGGATTTTCCCCCGAGTGTCGATATCCTACACATGTATCCTTGCATTGAGCATAGGTATGTTCCACTGCTTGGAACTAGTTTGTTTTCCCTTATGACACTCGTCTCCTCCTAGTCTGTAACTATAAAGCAATTTTATTCTTTTTCAAGCTTTTTAAATAATTGAAAAAGTCCAAAAAAAAAAAAAACCAAAAATCCGGACAAGGAAAGATGTTATCCTTGGAAGCTATCGAGTCGTGTCACCTTCGAACAGAGCACTGTATATCACATCCATTGGTTGGGTTTATAGTTTGAATTTAGGAGTTGTACTCATTTATCTGAGTTTATCTCCACCGACTGGTTAAGCTTCCAGTCCCCATGGAGCCTCTGTCGATGCCTCCTATGTCGCAGAGATGTCCCAGTTTGTATATTGAGTCTATGCTACCTTTATTCAGTCACCATAAGCCATTATGCTCTTGTTTGAAGGAAGTTGAAGCCTGAGTCGGCCATTCCTCAGTTATCTTGACTTTGCATGTCGGCCATTCCCGGTACAGTTACTGGTTTGTGCACCTTATGATCGAGTCCTTCCACATTATATAGCTTTACTGAATACCTCATGTTGGATGATGGGGGATGCCTTAATTCCCTCCTTCCAGCGGATTTCATCCCATCGACTTCGAATCATTTATTCTGGGATTGGAATCTAGAGTCAGTTTGAGTGCCTTGAGACTTGCAGTCATTAGTGGCAGGTTCTCTTGCCATCAACAGTCTTTGGGAATACATTAATGTCCCCTGATCGATGGATCCTCTCAAGTGTTCGAACTCAACACAGTTATTCACACTTGTTAGTTTGCAATCCAATACCTTGATTCCAATTTTCATTATCAGTGGGTGATCTCGCGTCTGTTAACGGTATACATTAATGACCGGTAATCAGACGATGGACTACTATGTTCGACCTCGACACCTCTATTCACATAGTAGGACATGTACTCGTAGCGGTTTGTGTAGAAGACTTTCCAGATTGGTGGCACCTCTTATATGCTACCTCATTGATTGTGCCAGTGTTGATGAGATTTCAGCTCTCGTGACTTGATTCCAGTATATGTCAGACATTTCCAGCCACTATGGAGATCTTGATCTGTTGTATATCTTCAGCCATTATGGAGATCATGGTCCTTTGTATATCTTCATCATGGAGATTTTGATCTATCTATATTGTACATGGCGATGACCACTTATGTGATATCTTGTATCATGCCTATTCATGGCCATTGTACTCTTATGTATCCGGGACTGCTATATGTATTTGCAGTTATATGCAGAGTTGTATCATTGTACTATGCTGATTGGGTGGCTGGTCTTCCATTTGGGATCCTTCATCACTCCACTTCTGGGATGGACTTATAATGTATTTCGGCCATCGTATGACCCCTCTGACCTCACACATTAGGGGGCATCTGTTATAGCTGATTTCACCACTCTAGGTGAATCACACTTTGTATGGCCTTCCCCTGTCCCACTGCAGAATCCTTAGACCCCTTGGACCATTTTTTGTCCTTTTATGTTTCCTTGACCATCCCTAAAAACATGTGAAAAATGATACACACGACTTTTAAACCTCTAATCGCGTATATATGCGGGTTTGACCACTAAAACTGCGTACATCGGGATGTGTACAAAATCTAAATCCTTTTGGAGTTTTCCTTGACATGGATCCAACTCACTTGACTCCTGGCCTTCCCTATGCCTTGAGATCGCTCGAATTCGACCTTTCATTACCCCTTTGAAAAGCTATATAAGGAACTCTATGGTACATTGAAGGCATATGAGAGAATTGAGAATAAAGAAACTATAGTCCATTGTTGCTGAAACTTATGCTTGAGTCTGCATCCCTTTGTCCCTTGGAGCACTTTTGTGTTATTCCCAAGCTTGCCTTTTGCTTGTGAGCTTGCTATCGAGAGATGGACGATTGAGGTGGTGGAGGCCCAAGTGGGGGATTCAGTTTCTCCGATTCGCAGACGTGCCGACAAAGATTGTATCTATTGTAATCTCTGATTTATATTAATAGAAATATCTTTTCCTGTCCAATAATGTGTGTTTGAATGAATATTTTATCCGTGGGATTATGTCAAATGCTTATACATTATTGATTATATATTCTAGAATAGATCTAACACCATGATATATAGAATGCTTGTATTGTTTACTTGTTGTTGAGGAAGTAATTTATCAATTCAAGCTGAAGTTGGAAAGCTCAATGGGGATATACTTCAACAGTCCGGAATAAGGTACGAGGTCTGATCCTTTAGTGTTAGACATTTAATTTCTATTGCATATTGAAAATGATTGATTTCTAGAGTCAAGCTGTCTGTTGTGGTACCCCAAGCCATAGGAATTTCTCTCCGTAACATTGAATTGTTAATGTGTCCATTTTTACTTCATCTTACTCACAGGTGAAAATCATTTGTAATTTCTTAAGTCTTTTAGACTAAGAAACATACTCTGTAGATTCCGATCAAACCAAGTGAACCGACAAGGTTGGTTGAGTAAGCCGACTTGGAGGTCGAAGAGGTTAGCCGACTTGGAGTTCGAAGAGGTCAGCCAACTTAGAGGTCGAAATCGGTAGAACCTATAAGTCAAAGTAAATCAGTCGGGTCGAAAGTCCGACTAAAATTCATAAACTTGTCTAGTCGGGAGTTAGACAAGTTTCACCCGACAAGTGAAAAAAGGAAAAAGAGGTCGGCGTGAAAATATTTAATTTTTAATATTAACTGAGTGGTAAACTCAAGTTTAGTCGACTCGGTTTTGGCTAACTGGTATCATAGCAAGGATTATATTAGAGCAAGGTTTAGGAAAGAAATCTTGTGTTAAAAGGTGGAAAATTAATTTTCTAAGGAAAGTTAATTAAAAATATTAAAAATGGCTTCCACTTCTACTTCATTGTAAACTCCAATTTTTACGGGAAAGAATTATGAATATTAGTCTCTAACTATGAAGGCTTTGTTCAGAGGTCAAGATGTCTGGGAGATAGTCCAACATGGTTATGCAGAACCAACAGACATGATAGCATATAACAATCTCACACAGGCTGAGAAATATGTCTTGAGGGAACAAAGGAAGAAAGATGGAAAAGCTCTGTTTTACATACACCAGGCTATGCATGAAAGCATACTACCAAGAGTAGAAGCAAAAACTAATGCTAAGCAAGCATGGGATACATTGGAAAATGCCTGTCAAGGTTTGGATAAGGTAAGGACATCCAAGTTGTAGATTATGAGAAGAGATTTTGAATCTTTGTCCATGAAAGATTCAGAGACTATAGACACATTTTACACCAGAGTTGTTGGTTTGATAAACCAACTGAAATCTCATGGAGAAGCCATAGAAGACCAAGGATTTGTTGAAAAAATTCTCAGAAGTCTTCCCCCAAGATTTGAAAACTTGGTTGTGACCTTGGAAGAACACACAGACATGTCGACATTTACCATTGATGAGCTGCAAGCTTCACTCATCAACCATGAACACAGACTCAACATAACACAAACATCATTGGAAGGTGCATTCGCAGCACAGTCATCCATAAGCTGTGGTAGAGGCAGGGGGAGAAACAACTTTAGAGGCAGAAAGTAAAGAAAGAGTTGAGCTCCTCGACAAGAAAGAAAATGGCAGCGCTAATTTGCAAGCTGCATTTTAGACAGAAGTTCAAGATGAATCTTGGTTGTGGCATTTCAGATTTGGACATCTAAATTTTGGTGGGCTAAAGCTACTGCACACAGAGAATATGGTGAAAGGATTACCATTGATCGACAGACCAGAGAGGGTTTGTGAAGGCTGCATTTTTGGCAAGCAGCACAGAGAGACTTTTCCAGTCGGAAAGTCATATAGAGCACGCACACCACTTGAAATTGTGCACTCTGATATTTGTGGTCCAATGCAGACATCATCCATTGTTGGCTGCAAGTATTTTCTAAAGTTTTATTGATGACTACTTAAGAAAAACATGGGTATATTTTTTGAAACATAAATCTGATGCATTTAGTTATTTTCAGGAGTTCAAGGCACTCGTGGAGAACCAGAGTGGGCACTGCATCAAGATCTTAAGGACCGACAGAGGAGGTGAATATATTTCAAATGAATTTCTGAATTTTTGCAAGACCCATGGCATACAGAAACAATTCACTGCACGGTATACACCTCAGCAGAAAGATGCCGAAAGAAAGAACAGAACCATCATGGAGATGGAACGTAACATGTTGGCAGCCAAGCATTTGACAAATGAATATTGGGGAGAAGCAATCACAACTTCCATTTACATTATGAATCGATGTCCGAGAAAGAGTGTGAAGAACAAAGTTCCCCAACAAGCATGGACAGGTATGAATCATAGTGTTTCACATTTAAAAGTTTTTGGTTGTGTTGCATATGCTCATGTTCCAGATGAGCTGAGAAGGAAGCTAGGCAAGAAGGGACATAAATGTATTTTTGTTGGTTATTCAGAAGACACAAAAGCATACAAGTTGTATGATCCTGTCACAAGGAAAGTGATAATCAGTCAAGATGTTCACTTTGTCAAAAATGAATCATGGGATGGAACCATCGACATAAATGTCAAGATTGTGTCGAATGTCAACAATGATGATATGGAAGAGGAAGTGGTTCAAATACCACATGTAAGTCAACCGGTCGCAACACTGTCGACTCCCATGACACCACGACATGGTTCATCACAAGGACCATCGACACAAGTAGCAACTCAAGCTACCCCGACAAGTACACCAAGTGGACATCAGACTCCATCAAGCATTTCGTCAAGGTCGACATCAACAGAACCGGTGAAGACAAGAAGTTTGGGAGAGATATATGAAGCTAGTACACCAAATTCATTCTCTCTCTTTGCATTATTTTCTCTTATATATGATCCACTAACATTTGAAGAAGCTGTTGAAGAAGACGTATGGGTATAAGCCATGGATGAAAAAATAGAATGCATTGAGAAGAACCAGACGTGGGAACTGGTTGATGTACCAAAAGACAAAGATGTAATCAATGTCAAATGGATTTATAAGACAAAGCAATATGTTGATGGGAATGTGCAAAATCACAAAGAAAGAATGGTAGCAAGAGGGTTCACACAGCAACCCGTCATAGATTTCAATGAAACGGTTGCACCTGTCGCATGTATGGATACAGTCAGAACAGTTTTGGCCATTGCTGCACAAAACAAATGGCAAGTTCATCAAATGGATGTCGAGTCGACATTCTTAAATGGCTATCTGGAAGAGGAAGTATATGTGGAACAACCACAAGGTTATGAAGTTCCAGGTCAAGAGCATAAAGTTTACAAGCTGAAAAAGGAATTATATGGTTTGAAGCAAGCTCCTAGAGCTTGGTACAGTCGGATTGATTCCTATCTCATTGAAAATGGATTTCACAGAAGTGAAAGTGAATCGACTTTGTACACCAAAGTGGATGAGCAAGGTAAGATGTTAATTGTATGCTTGTATGTAGATGATTTAATATTTACTGGTGATTTTGGCATAGCAGATTTTAAAGCAGTCATGGAAAGTGAATTTGAAATGACTGATCTGGGGCTTATGAAGTTTTTTCTGGGCAATTAAGTTCAACAGTTTGAAAGTGTCATTTTTATATCACAGTATAAATATGCAAGTGAAGTTTTAAAAAGGTTTAACATGTCTAATTGCAAGACATCCCCTACACCAGTAATAACAGTTTTAAAATTGAGCAAGGATGATAAAGGATCCATTGTAGATCCTACGCTGTTCAAAAGGCTTGTTGGAAGCCTTATGTATTTGACAGTGACAAGACTAGACATTATGTATGGAGTAAGTCTGATCTCAAGGTTCATGGAGTCACCAAAAGACTCACATTGGTAAGCAGGTAAAAGAATTATGAGGTATGTAAGTGGCACAAAAGACCTTGGCATTATGTATTCAACCTCAGAAAATTTTAAACTCATTGATTACACTGACAGTGACAATGGAGGCAACATAGATGACATGAAAAGCACATCTGGGTACACATTTCATTTTGGTACAGGTGTTGTTTCATGGGGCTTCAAAGAAACAACCCATAGTAACTTTGTCTTCAGTTGAAGCAGAGTATGTCACAGTGACAAGTGCTGCATGTCAAGCTGTCTGGATGAGGAGAGTATTATAAGATTTTTCACAGAACCTTCTTTTGCGACAACAATTCAGCCATAGCATTATCAAAGAATCATGTGTTTCACAAGAAAACCAAGCACATCGACACAAGGTTTCATTTCATAAGAGAGTTGGTGAACAACAAGGAAATTTGTTTGGAATTTTGGAGGTCTGAAGATCAACTTGCAGACATCTTTACAAAACCATTGGAAAATGATACTTTCCAGTATCTGCGTAGTTATCTTGGAATGAAAAGTTATCTATAGTGAACTCTGTCATAAACAGAGCATGTCTAAGCTTTGAAACATTTTGTAAATTTTGTTTTAAAAATCCCCATCTGCTCATAATTAAGGGGGAGTGTTGGAAATATTAATCACTCCCAGATCTGTACCTGACTCTCAGCCGACTCTGTCAGAGTCTGTATCAGTCAAGATCTTGTTGGTCAGTCTGACAAGAGGGAAGAGTCTGCAATTTGGCAATGTAAACCAGTCGAATTTATTTCTGAAGCTAAGTTGTTAGGTAGATAGTTATTACAGTCTTTAATGGTGAGTCAGTCGATTCATGTAGAAGCAATTTTCAGGTTTCCTATAAATAGAAGAAGGAAATTGTAAATCAAGTTAGACATCAGAACTCACGAGAGAACTCCAAAGTGAGAAAGAGAAGTTGAAGCTCAAGCTTATGTGTATGTGATTTAGTCGAAGAGCCGAAGCTCTATAAAAGGATCAGTCGTTGAGTTGACAAGTCTAGATAGACAAGTTTGTAATACCTTTATTATTTCCGCACAAGTTATATATATGAAATATTTTATGGTTGAATGCATGTTTATTTAGCCATGCAATATTTCCAGATTTACTTGTGTAATTGTCTTTCACAATTACAATTGAGTGAAAGAACAAGAATCCTTAAATTTCTCATCCCGTGAAAGTTCCAGGTTTTACTGCACATTGGTTGACTCAAGTCTTCCTACATATTTGGGTATATGTTTTATAAGTTATGTTGAATTGTTAGTGTGTCCATTTTTACTTCATCTTACTCATAGGTGAAAAGCATTTGTAATTTCTTAAGTCTTTTAGACTATTGAAACATACTATGTAGATTTCGAACAAACCAAGTGAACCGACAAGGTCGGTTGAGTAAGCCGACTTGGAGGTCGAAGAGGTCAGCCGACTTAGAGGTCGAAGTCGGTAGAACCGACAAGTCGAAGTAAATCAATCGGGTCGAAAGTCCGACTAAAATTCATAAACTTGTCTAGTCGAGAGTTAGACAAGTTTCACCCGACAAGTGAAAAAAGGAAAAAGAGGTCGGCGTGAAAATATTTAATTTTTAATATTAACTGAGTAGTAAACTCAAGTTTAGTCGGCTTGGTTTTGGCTAACAGAATTTTGCAATTTGGAACTTTCTAAAACTCCAAAAAAATCACAGTAAATTGGAACTTTCCAAAACTCCAAAAAATCCAAGAAAATAGTTGTTCTAGTCCACTTCTACTAGAAATGTTAACCATGCAATTTTCTTTGTTTTATATTTTCACCTTTATACCGCATAATCCAAAATCATATAAATTATTTTCTTAGAATTTCATATGAAGTATAATCAATAGAGGATTTTATCTACATTTTTCAGCAAACAAAATCAAACCCTTATTGCAGCAAGAATCATCCAACAAAAGAAAACAAGATTAATGAAAGAAGATTCATCACAAGCAAGCATGTGTTTCCTATGTTTTGGTTAGTGAGACGTATGTTGCTTGTAATATCGTTATGTTGAATATAACGACTATAATCTGAGCTTTGAGAAGGATGTACTCTTAGTTGGTATAGGTCACTAGAAACCTTACAGAGTTATTTGCTAATGGTTTGAATAAATTTTGCTAACCATTATATTAGCAACCTATTAAATGACAACGAATAAGCAGATATATACATATTATAATTAAACTGAAAATTGTAACAAAATAAATACGAGTGGTTATATGTTTTTTTACCATATTATTATTATCTCAAGCTATTTGATGTTATATCAAGCTATGTTGTAATGCTTAAAATCATGTACCATTCATGCAAATATGAAATGCTTATGCACTTTCATAAGGTCGTAAGATCAATGAGTATATTGCATTATTCTAATGTGTTAGATTCTATGCTAATCTTTGTATATCCAAAAACATTTACAGGGAGCTTTTTCAATTTATGGCTTAATTCAGTTACCTTTTTAACTCAATGTGATACCTTTACAAATAATTGAAGTACAAATTGGAGATGTAGGTAATAAAAACATCTCGATTTAAAACATAATGCCTACCTTCTTTTAGTTAAACATTTTGCACAATGACTTTTTATTGATTTCTATATTATAGGTTCACACTCAACCAATAAGAAGTATGACCAGACAAGTGGATCTTTACTTTATAACAAATTAGACAAGTGGAACATAGTAATGATCAATTAACATTAGATTGTCATTTGTTCAATTATTTTTGCATAAAACAAGAGTAATGGGTGACATTCATTCACACTTGAGGGAACTACTCAAGAAAGAACCCTTATGGACTTCACTCTACAAACTAATTAAGTAATAAAGCAAGTCTTGGATATGCTAAGCGATTCTTTCCTTATGTCTACTAACTATTTTTTGTTTTCATCTACCATTGGTATGGAACTTTGAGTTGTCCAGTTAACTCAGCTTTGGGCTACTCGTTATTCAACCTTTCAACCCTAAAGACCGGAAATATAATCTTGTTTCAATACATTTCACTTTTCACTTTGTTATAATTCATGAGACATCCATATTTCATCATATTCCCATTCCATAGGTTTCCTTTCATAATTAACCTTTCATTTGTCATATTTCATTATTTAACCTTTACCATGTGTGAACATGCCAATGCAGTTTGGCATATTTTCATTATTGATTAATTCAACCCAAATCTTAGGTTTAGTGTTACATTATTGGTTTATTAAAATTCATATGTTATAAACATTCGTTGATGCCCATTGTCCAAGTTTCAACTAAAAAATGTTTTAATATTTCATTAGGGAATGCAATTTTATGTTCGAAGTGATACAAAACATAAGGGTAAAGATCACCCTTTGACACACATGTTGATGCAACTAAAAAGAATTTAAAAAAAATGCACTCACATTATGGTTGCAACCCCTCTTTACAATTTTGTTTGGCCCTTCTTATCCATTCATACACATGCTAAGGAGATGGTTGATCTTTCACAAGTTTTGAGAGGTTAGTTTTGCATGCACTCTAGTCCCTTTTTTCACATCCACCAATTTACACATATTCTTTCATTTAGTCTTATCTACATGTCAACTTACCTTTTAAGCATGTCCTCTTAGCACATTTCCCTAGGTGGTTCTTCACTAGATGGTCAACATGCACATTGGAATAAGTTGTGTTTGCATTATGTTTCACAAGCTTTTGAAGAGTTAAAAGAGACTATGAACTAGTGAGTCTTCTCTCATGGAGCTCTCACGTGGAGAGATTGAAGACTAGTTCATTTATCCATATAATATTATTAGTTTGACATGTCTATTTTGAGGTAATTGAGCAACTCGATAAATTAGAGGTTCCCCTCATTTGAATTGGTGGTTGAAAAATGATCACATTTAGGATCAATATCATTCATTGTGTGCAAATTTTGGAGAATTTTTCTTCATGTTATGTGAGGCTAGTATATGAATTATTTTTGGGGATTAAATCTATGGAAGTGAAAGAAAGGGGCTAGATAAAGACCACTCATGTGAAACATTACTCCAAATGGTTAGGATTATTTAGGTATGAACCCCACTTTGAATTCTTGTATTTGCTTTTTGTTTGTTTGTTCTAGATTCTTACAAATTTAGAAGTATCTAGATTTAGGAAATACTTAGGAAAATACACCTCGTCTAGTTTTGAAACTTACATCTTAGGAATTATTTCCTTGCATATTTATTTGATTTAATTTTAATCTCTTATGAATTTTGTAACATGCACATATGCAACCCTTAGATCATAGGATTTTAATGTATTTTTTCCCTCCAACATGAATATTACTGACTCCATTAGTCCAAGGAAACTTTAGACACAAACACGCCCTTTCTCACCATCCAAAACTTTAAAATTTTTACATATTTTTGTTTCTTATGCTTGTCCCAAATCATTCATGTTGATATTTTTTTATGAATTTTATAAATTTTTGTATATATTATTCCCTTCAAAATTTTCAATTTTCTAGTCTTTATTAGTTGCTTGGATATTCAACTTAGATGATAAATTAGACAAAATCTTGAATTTATGCATTTTGGAAATTGATTTTATCTTTTGTTTTGAGCTTAGACAAAATCTAAATTACTGCATTTTGGAAATTTATTTTATTTTTTGTTTTGAGCTTCTCATTTTAAACGTTTAATTTAATTCAACAAAATATTTCTAAATTGTATTTTAGTCTATATATTCCATTTTAATTCAAAAAAATATTTCTAAATTGTATTTTAGTCTATATATTCCATTTCCAAACCTTAAGTTAGATTCTTTCCTTTGTACTAACAATCTGTAATATATTAATTTGTTTTTGTTTTACATTTTCTACAATTTCTAGTAGTTATCTTATCATATAAATTGTAATAAATATTTTATTTTATTAGTATAAATCCACCATTCTTTTAGTCCAAATTAGGCTCTTTAGAGTTAGATTTGCATTCTGAAAATTAGATTAAATTTTTGTTTTAATTTTGAACACACTGCAATCCAGAAACAAACATCACAACACTTTTTATTAAAGAATCTATTTCAAAATTTGTAAATTCCATATTGCATTTGAGCACTCAAGCTTTTTATTTTGAGATAATACCCTTATCAAACTTTACCTCCTTGCAAATCTAAAAATTACAACCATAATAACATGATCTAAATTCAGATTTGAAACAAGTCTAGGAAACTCATATATACTCATTTTATACTAAACTTACCTTGTGGTTTATACATCTAAAACTTTGTTGTTCCAAACACACACTCTTCATCTCTTACCTAAAACGTTGGACTTAGATTTACATTAGGGATACCATCCTCGTGATAGGGAAGAGCTAACCTAAAGTGAGAGGAAGAACTATTGTGTTGTCAGTGGGTATCCTTCTCGAGTTACACAAAACTATCACCTTGGTGCTTGAGACTTTACACTTATGTGGGTGCTAGATTTTGTTGTAACATTTTGGTGCCATTGCCAGGGATAATGTCCTTTTCCCCGAGTTTAGGATTCCTAGATTTATAATATTCGATGAGCATAAACGAAAATTCTAAATCATAAATATCTCATTTGGTGGCTCCATCATTGAAGAAATTGTTTTTTGTAGAGGTGAGTGAATCCAACTTACATTTAAAGACTCACCTTGATGATTCCACAATTTTGGTATCAATATGAGGTATGGTGATTATGCATTCTCAGATTTTATAGCAAGACACCATCATTGAAGAAATTGTTTTTTGTAGAGGTGAGGGAATCCAACTTACATTTAAAGACTCACCTTGATGATTCCACAATTTTGGTATCAATATGAGGTATGGTGATTATGCATTCTCAGATTTTATAGCAAGACCTCATATTGAATACTTGAAATAGATAAGCATGGCATTTCCTTTATGGTTAGGTGAGTTTTATTTTTCTTTTGATATCCCAGACATCTTGGGATTTCCAAAATAGGGTTATGATTAAGATTAGATAGATCTTATTAAGGGTTATGATTAGGATTAGATAGATCTTATTGGGTTGTTTCATCGGTACAATGATTCAACTATATTACATGTTTCATCCTTCATAAAAGTTACGACAAATTTTAATGTGGTTCATGATAATGAATTTTATATGTACCTTAGAGCGTAGAGGATGAAGCTTCAGATTGGTATGAAAATATCAATAGAAAACTGATATCTTCACTTGCATATTTTATCTAAGTATGTATCAAGCATTGGGATCCTCACTATGAAGAAGATAATTATGAGAGGATTTTAAGGACCTTGAGACAACCCCAAGTGAAGAAGATATTTGTGAAGAGAACACTCACAAATCAAGCACATAAAGAATTACATCATGAAGAAAATCTTAGCAATTCAACTTGAATTATCCCATGAAGACTTGAATTATCCCATGAAGACAAGGGTTTGGTAATATATTGTCCTTTCCAACTTACCGATTTTGATGTACTTGTAGAGAAAGTTGTTGTCTAGCTAAATATATGCTTAGTAATTCAACATTAAATTGTCAATGTAAGAGTTCAAAGACTTAGAGGTGCAAGAATAATATGTGCATGATTGGAGCCTAACTTACTTTATGTAATCCTATTTAAAATCTAAATTCATAAATTTAACTATTTAAATTCTAGAATTCTAATAAAAAAATCTATTTGAAAATATAGAAAATAAACACTCTAATTTGAATTTCACTTATCCTATTCTATCCTATTCAATAGAACCAATGTAACAAATTGAAATCCTAAGATTCAGAAAATTAAATATACTTTTCAAACCAAAAATCCAATCTATGATATCAAATTAACACATAGTATGGAAAACAATACTAAAAGATAACCAAACCACATATGCATTTAGGAATCTAACTAGTATAAGAAAGTCCAAAAAACTAGAAAACAATTGAATTCACTCACTCTTCTATTTTCTATCAATTTCTATTTTATTCATAAAAGCAAATGTAGAAAATATGAAATTCATCACTCAGCAATGTAAACCATTACTCTATTCTTTTACTTAATCAAAGTAGTAATTAAGACTAAAAATGCATAACTAATGCTAATTCCCCAAACTCAAAAACTCAGCTATATTGTTAATTTGTTTTTGAAAAAAATAAGACAGCTATAAAAAGTAAACCATAGATTCACACCACTCCAGAAATAAAAAATCTTAAAAATTAATTCAAAAAATGCCAAAAGAACCACTCATACAACAATGAAAAATGCACAATATGTAAATTCAAAATAAATAAATAAATATATAAATATATAAATATATATAAAAACACTATACTTTGTCAAAATAAAACTACAATCATATGCTTGTAGAAAACAGTTTACAATTACAATCACAACATTAAATTATGAAAAGAAATAAACCCTACATTCTATTTACAGATCTGCTATTTACAGAACACTTACTGAGCAAACTAAAATAAGCACACCAATATGTTAGATGATTTTACCCCAAACACGATTCAACATGAAGTAGCGATCTAAGCAGATGATTTCTTCAAATAAAAACAGATATAAATTAGCACGTAATTGAGATTTATGGCATTCCAAGTAACTGAAATAAAAATATTAAAATACACAGCACTTTTATCTGAAAGAGAGCTTAGGAACTGACAGAATTAACAAAGGATTCAACACAATTGATGAAATCAGAATTCCATTAAGCAAGAATGTTCTCTCACAGAAATGTTTGAAATCCAGGATCCATTATGGAAGTGGGTTAGATTTTTGAAATCCCGGATCCATTATGGAAGTGGGTTTCTAAAGGATTTGGAAAATGCTTCAGAGCTTGATTGAAAATCAAGCTCAATATTTGCTTCCCGGATAAATGACTCTTCCACGAAAATATATTCAAAGCTACGATATCCAAATCCTAATGCTGGTATGCCATGTGGAGTTTGAAAAATGGACGCCATGTCTAGTCATTGATTTGTAGTAAATGCCCTTGCATGAAAGAAACCTTAAATGAACAAAATGGCAAACCATAAATTGTTATTGAGGAAATGCCCTTGCATGTGATGAGAATGAAAGAAACCTTAAAAATGAAAAAAAATTCAAATCGATAGTCATAGTAAAGAGATGGATGTTTGGAATTTATATGAAGGTCTTATTTAAGATTTTAATAGAGATGTTTGTAGGGATGAAAATGCAGATTTTTGGACTCTTGGACAGCCTTACATTATGAAGGAATGTGTAGATGTTTTATGAATTTTATGATTGATTTCCAGCCATGTATTCCTATGAAAAGTGCAACACATTTTCAAATTATGGAGCAAGTTGTTGATGATATTTTTCCAGCCACTAACATCTTTATATTTTTGTGTAACTGCATATGAATCTTTCATCAAAAATTACTTTTTTCAGGTTGTTACTTTTTCTTCCTCTAAAATAATAAAATAATATTTATTAATTTTGGAGGAAGAAAAGAAAAGAAACTACTTTTTTTTTGCATTTTCAACATATATCCCTGTGTTTTTACTCAAATTTCGATCGGGAGAGCTTGTTGGATGCGGAACCAAATTTCGCATTCAACGAATACCCACTCAGCATACTTTTGACGATACCCTGTTACCCAAAAAACAATAAATACCTAAAAAAATGTAATGATGATGTTCAACATACTTTTGACAGGCCCTGCTACCCAAAAAACAAGAAATACCTGAAAAAACGTGATGATGACATCATCATCACTTTTTTTCAGGTATTTCTTGTTTTTTGGGTAGCAGGGCCCGTCAAAAGTATGCCTTGTGGGTATTCGTTGGATGCAGAATTTAATTCCACATCCAACGAGCTCTCCCGATCGAAATTTGAGTAAAAACACGGGGATATATGTCCAATATACAAACAAAAAAGTAGTTTTTTTTATGATACATATCCCCAAATTTATATTAAAAAAGTGTTTAAGACCTATGCAGTATTTCAAATTTAAAGCAATTTCTTTGGCTAACACATGATGACATGGAATTTGAATTAGAGTTAAAAGGCCCATTTTGAGTTGAAATTTCCTCTAATGTATTTTAGAAATTTTCATCCATTATTTTTCAAATTAGTGGAGCCACGAACATACTTGTTGCTTAAAGGAATAAAAAATTCTCACTAGATGATTACATTTTCCCTATCCATTAATAGATTGAGCAAACTTGTAGTAGTGCATGCTATTCTTGACATGAATTTGATGATCTTTGACATGTTTATGAACCTATTTCATATTCCAGGGTAGCACTTATGGATATTCCAACATTGGTTCACTTGGTGTTTGATGTATCCCTATATTGGCTCATAACCAAACACAATGGAAGAACTTATGATGCCAACTCTTTCCATTCCTCTATCCACAAGTATGGCAAGACACATATGTATCTACTATACACCTATTTGGAATACCTTTTTATTGACCCAAATTCTTCTTCAACTACTCTCCATGTTGGTTTGTTAGCTATGGGCATAGTAACCAAAAAATTTAGATAGGTATTCTAAGATACCCCCCTTGCACCCCCGTGCCCCGCACCAGGATCAAGCCTGAAAGTTTCCTCTCATTCGACTCAAGTAACTACAAAAAATGGCAAGATTCTTTCATGGTTGCATTGACTGTCTGAATGCCTTCATGTTTGCATTGATTGTATGATTACACAACATTTTACTTCCTCTTAGTGTCATATAGGTAGATTAGGAAACAATAATAATAATTTATAGAGAACAAGTTGTTAAAGAAATGTAACTATGGAAGATATTCTATTTTTGTATTATTATTATTCCTCCTTTTGGAGACGTTCCTTTGATCGGGGATGTCATTGATGTAATTGGTCATGTAAAGTCTTGAGGTGAAACCTCTGTTGTAAGTCGAGTCAGTAGTACCCACAAAAGTATTATTAAAAAGTTATTTTGAGTCTCCCAAGGCAAGTCAACCCTCATTGAGAGGACAAGTCAGCCCTATTGGGTTATTAGGCTTCTCTCATTTTGACACACTTAGCACTCAAGCAGGTTCACTAGAGAGAGGAGTAGTCCATCTGAGAAGGAGGAAGCAGTCTAGTCTTATTTTTGGGTCTTACACTGTACTTGGTTGAAGTCTATATCGAGGAAGTTTCGTTGGATTCCCCCCCCACAAGGTTTCCTAGGATAAGTCTTTGTGTTCTGTTGTGCCTGTTATTCTTTTAGTGATCATTTTGTTTTGGCATAACAACTTTTAAAATCTTAACACAAGTAGGAATGTAGTTGAATTTCATGAAAGGTTGATATTCAACTCACGCATTCTTTGGAGCCTTGCATTTCATATAGATTAGGATGGCTCATCTATTGCTTTATATATAGTTAAAATAAATAAAAATAAGGATAATTGTATTTCATATCCCTCTATACAAGCCCTGCATTTAAGACATCATGGATAATGTATTAGCATTTTTGTGATGTCAAGCTGAGATTCTCACCTTGTCACTATATTATCACTCCCATGTTGAGTTTCATCAGGTACTATAGATTTATGAGGTTCTCATGCATCTTGTCCCATGGCACAATAGCACAACTCCCCAATTAGAAACTAATATTACACTGCATATCATAGGATGTTCTCACATTGTCATCATCTTATCACTCTCATGTTGAGTTTCATCAAGTACTAGAGATTTATGAGGTTCTCATGCACCTTGTCCCATAGCACTTGATTCCTCAATCAGAACCTAATGTTACACCTCATATTGTATGAGGTTTCCCATTGTGATTTTAATCAAATTGATGGGGATTTTAAATTAGTACCTCTTACACCATATTTTGTATGGGGTCTCAAAGGATTATATTTTATGACACTTTATAGGATGGTGTTTATTTACTTTCTATGGACCAATTTTAGATCTTGGGATTTTTGATGGTGCACATGCTTTGCTTGGTGCCACACTTATATGTTGTATTCATGGAAATTTTGCATAATTAGTTTATCATGCCCTTTCACTTTCATTAGCATTGACTGGCTATTATTTCATCTTGGAGGCATTCTTCTCACATTGGATGATTGTTCTAGAGATCTCCATGTCATTTCCTCTTACTCATGATGTTCTAATTACTACTCTTACTTGATCATTGCACGATGTGTTCAAGTCTTAGTTTTATCATTCACATTTCATTACCTTTCCATCATTTTGGCCTAGTTATCATCCATTATTTCATCACATTTCACTTTGTAACTTGTTATAATCCATATCTCAAATGTATTCCATCATATTCTCATTCATAGGGGGCACATGAGTCATTTCATTCACTTTCATAAAGGTTTTCCTTCATAATTAACCTTTCATTTGTCATAAATTTCATTATTTTACCTTTTCCATATGTGAACATGTCAAAGTGACGCGGGATATATTTATTATGTATTAATTAAACCCAAACCTTGAGTATTATATTATTGACCTTATAAACCTTATTTGAGGCTTCATTCCTTAAGTTTCTTTTTAAAATGTTTTAATCTTTCACTAGGAACTGAAACCTTATGTCCCAAGTGGTACAACACATGATGGTTGTGCTCACGGTACACATGTTGAGCTAACAATTTTTTTTGGTTGTCACTTTTATAAATTCATTCACCATTTTTGGGCACTACATATTCATTAGCACACATGTTGAGAATGTGGTTGAGCTTGCATGAGTTTTGAGAGGTTAGTTATGCATGTACCCTATTCTCCTTGTCCACATCCACCCATTCACACTTATTCATTCATTTAGTGTTATTTATATGTTCACGTACATTTTGTAGCACATTTCCCTAGGTGGTGTTCTCCATTAAATGGTCTGCATGCACCTTGGAATATGCCATGATCACAATATGTTTCGTAGGCTTGTGAATAGTTAAAAGTGACTAAACTAAAGAAACTAGTGAGCCCTCTCACTTGGAGCTGTCATGTGGAGAGATTTAAAACTATTTTCAAGACCAATTTATTTATCCATGTAATATTTTATTATTAATTTGACAATGTCTCACTACTTTGAAATGACAATTTTGATCATTTGTAGCATTATTATTTTATTTTAAGATAGTTAAAATTAGAATTCAATAAACTAGAATCTCCCCTCATTTGTAATGGTGGTAGAGATCATATTTTGAAGCAACAAATTTCTTTGTCCAAATTTCAGAGCAATTTTCTTGTTGTTAGGTGTAGTAAGATGAATCATTAATGCCATGGAAGTGCAAATAATGAACTAGATCAAGGTCACTCAAGTGAAACATTGCTCCAAATGGTGGAACTTATTTATAAGGTGCGAGCCTCACTCTAAATTATAGTGTTTATTTAATTTTTATTTGTTATAGTTTACCAATATAGTAGTAGCTAGAAAAAGCTTAGTCAAATACACATTAGCCTAGTTTAGAAATTGGTATCTTAGGAGTTATTTCTTTCTCTTTTCATTTGATTTAAAAAATTTCAACTTATGAGACTTTTATAGCATGCTCATAGGTAGTCTTTAAATATTAGGATTTTAGTGAAATTTTCCCTTTTTCAATAGGATTATTGATTCCATTAGCCTAAAGAAATTTTAGACTCTAATAAACCCCTTTTTCACCATCTAAAACTTCAAATTTGTTTTTCATACGTGTGCTTATTGTACTTGTTGGAAATTACATGACTATATATTTTATGATTTTTTTGCATTTTTTATATAATATTCATTTCAAAATTTTCATTTTTCCATTCCTGCATACTTGTCTAGATATCAAATGATTTTTTTGAGTTTTTTATATAATATTCATTTCATAAATTTCATTTTCCATTCTTGCATAGTTTCCTAGATATCAAATTTATGTCATAAGCTAAGCAAAAATCTAAATTTCTACATTCTAGAAATTTTTTTGAACTTCTTATATCTCCAATGTTTAGCTTAATTCAAAAAAAATCATTTCGAGATTGCATTTGAGTTTTCATATATTCTATTTCAAAACTTTACATTAGATTATTTCTATTACATTGACATTTTGAAATTTTAATTTGTTTTATGTTTTAATGTGTAATTTAAATTATAATTTCCAAAATTGTATTGAGAGTTTAAATCAATTATATTCAAATTATAATCTTTATGGTTAGATTTGCAATATGAAAAAGTCTTAGAATCTTTAGGATTAGTTTGATTCTGAAAATTTGATTAAATTTATGTTTTAGTTTTTAGTTCTTTGTATCAATCAATATAATTCTAAAATCATATATTCCAGATAACATTTGAGCACTTCAATTTTTGTTTTAAAATCATACATTTGTTCAAATTTCACCACCTTGCAAATTTGAAAATTACAACCATAAAAACATCATTGCACCTAGAGTAGCGAGCAATAAGTATGGGGAGATGTTGTCACATGTTCTGACCCAAGTATGGGGGAGATGTTGTCACATGTTCTGACCTAAGTATGGGGGAGATGTTGTCACATGTTCTCACATGTTCTCACTTAAATTAATGTTCTGTTACAAAAATAAAAAATGATAATAAAAATTACATCTCGGCTAAAAAACGTAAATTTAACAAAATAATAAGAACATATCAGCTGAATGTCCACTTAAAAATATACACATTATGTTTGGTCATAAAATAAAATTAAAATTAAAACCAATTCATCATAAACTCGGATATATTAAGCATCAAGAAAGATCCAATTTGTAAATTTTAAAAGTTTAGAAGGTAAAAAAAAAAGTACACCTCAAGAAATTGGATCCCTCTTGGAGATTGATAAATCGAGGTTTAAAATAAATCTATGCTGATCTAAAATCAGTTGTGAAACAAGTCTATGGACCTCATACATAGTTGTTATATATTAGGTGGTTTGTAAAGCTAAAAGTCATCTTGTTTCAATGGTAATAACTAATTACAAATCAGATATATTTTAAGTCCAGAATCTATGTTTCACTATAAACTTTGGATTTAAATCTATATCTTTTAGATATAAAAAATAAAAAAAACTCTTTCACCATAAACTTTGGATTTAGATTTATATTAGGGATATCTTCTTTGTGCTATTAGTTAGCTTGGAGTGAGAGGAAGGATTACTATAATCATAATGAGTAGTTTTCTTTCTTAAGTTACACAAAACTCACTTTGATGCTTCGGACTTTAACACTTTTTTTTGGGTGCTTGGGACTTTAACACTTTCTTTTTTAAGAACTACATTTTGTTATATCAATAAACATCAATCATAATTACCATTGCTAATAACAAAACTTACATGCAGTCAAGTATTGAAGATAATGGTAAAAAACAATGAAATTTAAACACAAACAGACGCCTTCACATGAAGTCAAGTATTGAAGATAATAAATGCAGAGATTGGATTGCTAATTTGCTTGTATGTATAGAAAAAGACTTGAATGCAAAGAGATGCCATATGGCAGCACGTAATCGAAATGCATAGATTTACGTTTTTGGAAATAATCATGAAACTTTTTCAAAGACTATACTAGACTCTTGTTTGTCAACCAGCAAGGCCTTTCTCCTTTTGCGTGTAGATGCTTTGATCTCAACCTACCAACCAGCAAGGCCTTCCATTCAATGTTCACCTATTTCTTCTCAACCAGCAAGGCCTTTCTCCTTTTGCGTGTAGATGCTTTGATCTCAACCTAGCAACCAGCAAGGCCTTCCATTCAATGTTCACCTATTTCTGACTTTTTGTTCGCCATTGATTTTCCCATATCACTTTCCCTATCCATTCTTGTGGATTACTTTGGAGGGGTGATCAACAAGGGCAATTTTGGGCATTTCCACAAGGAAAAAGGTCATCAAAATCTTTGTAAAATAGATCTTTTAATCTCATTTCCCCAAATACATAGTTTTGAAATTTAAAGATGATTGCAAACATGACCAAATCTCTGAACAGAACATTTGAGAGCTCTCTTTGTTCAAGATAGACATATCCTGGGAGTTGCAAAGTTGTTACTAAAATATATTCAGGTTCATATCTTACAACACAAACTCACCTCAGACTCATACGCTAACAACTACAGAACAAATGGAAGCTTAAATTTATAATAGACTGAAATGCCATGAGCCTTGAAGCAATGAAAGAGAATTCCCAGCAAAGATCTAGTCTGCCTTTTTATAATCCTGATGCTCAAGTCGGTTCTATCGGCCTTCTCTTCTAGCACTATCTATCTTTGATGGAGTTACAATTTCTCTGCTGAAGACAATGCCAAGCTGTCATGCCCTAAAATTGATGACTTTTCTGTGATGTACATTGGTGTTGTTGCTGCGTTAGGTGTACTGCCGGTGCCGGTAGCTCCTGCAATGGAATTGTTATATTGCAAATCTTGAATGTAACCCGGGCGAGAAGCAGCAGGAATGATCTCTACATCACCAGTCAGCATTGCTACCACTCGGGACATCGGTGGACGCATTGTAGGCACAGCTTGAGTGCAAAGAAGGGCTACTTCAATCACTCTCAGGACTTCTTCTTTTGAGCATGTTGATTCTATGTCAGGATCCATCAATTCTAGTGGCCTTTCTTTCTCATAGAGATGCCAGGTCTGCAATGCCATGCAATATTGAGAAGCAGACAATTAGTAATGGCTGGTGTTAAATTGCATGGATGATGTATTAGAAGTTGAGAGTGTACACACCCATTCGAGAAGATAAACCATCTTTTGTGGCAAGCTTGTGTCTGTGTTTCTCCTCGCACTCACAAGTTCCAAAGCAACTACCCCAAAGCTGAACACGTCTGCCTTTTCTGTAAGATGACCCCGCATCGCATATTCCGGGGACAGATATCCACTTCAAAACATAAATACGGAATGAGAAGTAGTAAAGTAGTTTAACACAGGCTAAAGACTTTACACATAGTTATTTCTCCGTCGTCTAGAAATACATGACACTTTGGAGTATAGTTTTTCTAAAAACAGAAATAATTTTGGATCTCTTTAAGAAAAATTATGGGCCGTTGTATTTTAATCAGCCCACTAAATATATAATTTCAAACCGATGTAAAAGGCGCACATTGATTCTAAATACCATCAGAAATCATATCAGATTCACGTATTGACATGTTGTGTACAAAATACTTCAAATATTGACAAGATATCAAAAAAATATATACTATGATAAAATAGATATATTTTAACATTGGGAACAATTAAAAACTCAGGTGCAGATTCCTTTATTTTCAATAGTTATAGATTTAATGATGTAGTATGAATGTGTCAGCAAAAATCGACTAGCAAACTTGAGTTACAGCTCAGTTATAAAATTTTCATGTCGACCTCTTTTTCTTTTTACTTGTCTGGTGAAACTTGTCTAACTCTGATTAAACAAGTCTACCAATATGGTTGGACTTTTAGACCCGGCTCTTTTACCTCAGCGAGTTCTTATTTGTCAGTTTGACTTCGACAACTTGTCGATTTACTCACTTGCTCGAGTGGTTTGTTTTTAGTCAAAACTAACAAAGGATATTTTTTAGCCTAAAAGACAAGAAATTACAAATGCTTTTCACCCACCAGTAATATGAAGTAAAAACCGACACAATCAACAATTTGAAAGAATTATAAAAACATATAAACAAACATTTAGGAAGACTTGTGTCGACCTTTATGGATTATTTGATCTTTCACTCAAACCGTAAATGTAAACAACATTTACTCAAGTAATTCTAGAGAAAATGTGGTTAAGTAAACATGCATTTCAACCATAAAATATTTGATTTATATAACTTGTCTGGACATAACAAAGACCTATATTTCCGTAAATGCAAACTTGAAATTTACATAAATGTTTAACCTTTTGCAGAGCTTTGGCTCTCGACATATTCAAACACACAAAAGCTTGAGCTTCGACACAATTCTTTCTTCACTCTCTGCTACCCTCTAAACTCTCTCTCGCTCTCTCTGCTTGTCTATTGTGTTTAACTTAATTTACAATCTTCTTCTTCTATTTATAGGCAAACTAGAATTTGCTTCTCTTTGAACTTACAGTCTTGATATTAATGGATGTAATAACTATCTATCTAAAACTCAGTTTCAGAAATTAATTCAACTAGTTTATATATGACAGTTAAACACTTCATCTTGTCAGACTGTCTGTCTGACATAGTCTGAATTGATATAGACTCTAACAGAGTCTACTAAGGTTTGGTACTGCTTCTGCTTCTGCAAGTAATTACTATTTCCAACATAATGTACGTTAGGTTATTCACTGTTAGCTTATTTAGATATGTATATAGTTATAAAAGATGTAAATTAAATATTTATATAGGATAGTTTATTTATTGTTCAGATATAAATCTGGTCAATTAGTTATATAATAATAACTTGATTTTTTTTCAAATTTGACATATATATATTTTTTAAGGCTGAGGGATGTGCACCTGGTTTCTCTTCACACAAACATTATTTTTCTTGCTATGAAACCAAAATCTAAACTTCTCAAATCAACTTACACTGTGCCGGCAACTCTGGTGGTGATGTGAGTTTTCTTCTCATCGAATAGCTTAGCCAAGCCAAAATCTGCTATCTTAGGGTTCAGACACTCATCCAACAGAATATTACTAGGTTTGATATCTCGATGAATTATCCGAGCACTGGACTCCTCGTGAAGGTAAGCAAGTCCACGTGCAGTGCCAATACAGATATTGTATCGAGTAGGCCAATCCAGTTGTAGCTGAGATGTATTATTACCTGCAACATACATGACACCGGCGTATTTGTTACTATGCAGTGAATGAAAAGAAAATGAAATCTTCAATTCAGAAAACTATAATTACCGAATAAAGCTTTTTCAAGACTGTTGTTTTCCAAGTACTCATAGACCAAGAGCCGATTATCTGCTTCTAGACAACATCCATGCAACTTTACAAGGTTCCTATGTTTCACTGCAGATATTACAGCTACTTCATTTATGAACTCGTGTTTTCCTTGTCTAGAGTCAGAAGAGAGTTGCTTCACTGCCACCATTTTACCATCTGAAAGAGTGCCCTATTTTAATGCCACAATTAGAATGACAGTGGTCAGACAAATTTAAGAGAAAACACAAACAGACTGCTTACATAATTCAATTGCATCGTAGACAGTCTAATTAAGAAAAAGAGAGTACAAAAGTTGGAAAGAGTATTAGCAACCTTATAAACTGCACCATATCCTCCCTCGCCTAACTTATTCTCTCTATCAAAATCTCCTGTTGCAGTTTTCATATCCGCATAGCTGAAAATTTTCAGTTTTGAACGGATAGTGTTTATTGCTGACAAAATGAAGAACTCGTCATTACGATGGAAACATATGGCAATCCTTGCTCCGTGCAATTAAATTAAACCAGAAAATGTTAGGAGAAAACAATGAAGTATCCCCTGCAAGAGCACTCAAATCTTTTGTCATTACCTTCGTCTTCTTCAACATCTGTTGCTGCCAGCTTTTGAACTCTCCTCCTCCAAAGGAGAATAACCAAAAATATGCATATCAAAGCTGCAGCAATTCCAACTGTTATTCCAATCACTATTCTTTTCTTTGTCATGGAGCTGGAAGGTGCAGGGACACCAACAGTGGAGGGTGAGGGGGAACCAGTAGAGCTGGGAGGTACACCAACAGTGGCTTCAAAATCTACACATTTAAAAATCATAAGTGACAAAAGCAAGCTGAAACTAACAACGCATTTCCAGTTCATGATAGAAAATTAATTTATGACAGTTGTTAATATACGAATCATTTTAATGCTATCATCCTGAGCCTGGTGCACCATGCTCATCCGTGCTAGAAACTTAGAAAGATGTTCTGTGCAAAACTTTTTGATTTAATGAAACGCAGTATCTTTTATATTTACCAGGCGTAACACTTATAGCTGATACTAATGGTCCATAGGTTCCTTCGTTTGGAATGCAGCAAGTTCCCTTTCCAGCCCAGAAAAAATGAATTTCAAGGAAGTTTTCTGTTACATTGGCCGTGGCATTGTGAGTAACAGCTATTTCTGAGCCTCCTGCCGCCTTTCGGATGTCAAAATCTGTTAATACTTTATGCCCCTACAACATCAACGTAAATAATATTTATAACATTTAGTTGTGCTGTAGACATCATTTACCCAGGAACAAATAAATAACGCAAATGTGTTTGCATACAATTCATTTTAGGAACGGTATATATTAATCATTTGCTAAAGGCAGAAAATAATGTGCAAAATGCATAGTGTGGTTCTCCGGTGGACGTAATAAAAATATGTTATTCTATGCTTAGAGAGAAGCTATATTGCTTGGAGAGAAGCGGCAATAACACATTGAGATCAATCGTTTATGATACCTGAATATAAACATCAAAAATGCGTCTTCCAACACCCTTCCAGCTTGATGTATCTATAATCACCGTCTCTGCAAACTGTAGATTAACTGTATATAGTCCATTCTCAAGTCCTAAACCATAATATCGAAGTGAGCTGGGAGATAAGCGTGCTGATTGGAACAGTTCTGAATCTAATGTCCCTGTAAATTGAGATTGACTAGTTGCTATATAAGGTGGATTGCTAGTGTCCATAAAATATCCAGTCTCGCTTACTCCCCAATTTTGTGTATTGCTAACATTAAATGAGGCAGCATTGAGTGTTTCGTCGTCCTCCTCATAAACAGTTTCTGAAGCAGAAGTCTTTTGTATGCCTCCGCAATTTATAGCAAAGTGAGAATCTGAAAAAATGACGACTCAACATCTGAGTTTTGTCCCTTTTATTTGAACAATTCTGAGATGTTCAAGAAAGCTGTACTCTGAGCCATGGTAAATACATATGGCTGAAATATAAATTTCAGTTCTTCGAGAAAATGCAATTAGGCTATTTTTAATCTGCGGATATGCATCTAAAACTGAAATGTATGCATTTTTTGTTCACTCAAATATCACTATATAGCAAAAACTAATGTGTTTAGAGAACAAGTAATTAATATTTGGTGATATATCAATGTGAAATAACCAAAGAAAATCCAAGAAATTGCAATTCTCAAAGTCAGCAATACAAAACCAAATTATTACTGAAAGCTTTAAGCTGTCAAATATAGATCTGCTCTAAATTCTCTCATGACCACAAGGTACCAAAGAGGTACATGTTGCAAGTCTCTTTGGACAAAGAAAAATTGTGGGATTAACACCCTTTTTTTTCCCTCGGGGAGTAACACCTTTATTATGTTATATAAATAAATAAAAATAGATCTCCTCTCAATTCTTTTATGAAAATAAGTTACATGCTATTAAAAAGATTATAACGAACATGTTGCAAGTCCCTTTTTTCGCCCTCGCGGGATTAACACCTTTATTATGTTATATAAATAAATAAAATAGATCTCCTCTCAATTCTTTTATGAACATAAGTTACATGCTATTAAAAAGATTATAACGAACATGTTGCAAGTCTCTTTAGACAAAAGAGAGAAATCGTTGAATAACACCTTTATTATGCCACACAAGTAAATAAAATACTTCAGTCATATCATATGCACCATTAGGTAATTGGTTGGTCTGGTAACGAATTTGTAACCTTTAGGGTGTCATAAATGTTTCCTACAATATTATTCATGAGATCTTTCCATTACTAATTCCAAAAGAATTTGTCATGCCCAAAAATTTGAATTTTATATTATATTATATTTTATAATATATATACACACACCGTTAAGATATTTACGTCCTCTTCCAACCTAACAAGCCATTATTCGTGAGATCCTTCCATAACGGTTTCCAAAAGAATTCGTCTTTTTCCCAAAAGAATTTGGATTTTATATTAAAAAATTACAAAAATATATTAAAAAATTACAAAATTATACGATTTGCTTTCTCTTCCAACCTAATAAGCCATTTACATATACCACCATAGATCCATCTTCAACCCAGATCTATCAAGCACTAAGAGGAATCCAATTTCTTGAGGTATAATTTTTTTTTTTATCTTAAATTTTTTACACTTCAAGACAAAATTTACACCTCTAGAAATTTGATCTCTCTCGATGCTTGATAGATCCAGGTTTAAGATGGGTTTATATTGGTTTTAATTTTTCATTTTATAGTTCGACATGGATTTTTTTAATAACTTTTCATTGTTTTTTAGATGACATGAATTTTTTTTAATTACTTTTAGTTTTTGTTGGTGTAATGTTGCATTATATTACATTACGTGGCAACATCTTCCGCACATTACGTTGTAGGGCACCTCATTCCTCTTGGTGCATGTTATTACAAAAGTTGTGCCTGTCTCTCTAAGGAATCCTGTCCAGGATGGGCAGAGGAAATGAAGCCAAACCAAGCGACCTCAGAGTGCCTCAACCCTTGCAAGTGATGCAAGTCACACCAGACGAGGCTCACTTCACTTTAGGCCAAGCCGGAGCTAGGCCAAGGGGGAGACCCTAGCTAACTTGTGAAAGCTAGCTAATGCCAAAAACAGGACACACTAGCAAACAAACTTATGATGAATAGATAAAAGCAAGGTGATCTTGATGAAATCACCCTAGATCAATGAGAATGGTTAAGGGACAAAGTACTTTGAAGAGTCGGGCTGAAAAGGCTTAGAGAGAACAAAATGCTCAGCTATGTAAATTTCCTATCCCATAGTGACAAATAATGAATGAGATCTAGTAGGGATAAGTGCTAGGAAAAAATGAACAAATCGTGGCTGAAGGAAAATTTAACCAATGATCATAATAACCATGAGATAGCGAAATAAACAAACTCTGGCACTTGAGATGAAATTTATAATGAAATATGATCAAAGTAAAACATAAAACATGCATACCCAAGTTGATAAAACAAACAATAGTAGAAAATCCCAAGGAGGGTGATTTCCTCCTGAGTAGACCGGTGTTGGGCAAGGGTAAATGGAGTCGAAAAGTGTTGAGACTTGGTACCTAGGGTTTCTAGAGTAATTCTAACTTGGTTTTTCGTTTTCTAAAGATTTTAATGGTTTAAAATTAAGAAGTGAAAAATGAGGGTTTTGTTTAGTTTCTTTGATTTTGTTGACAAATGGAAAAGATAGAACTTGGGAGAGGAAATGATAGCATATTTGTAAAATCAATGATTGTCGGACTGATAAATGATGACCTTGGTTACCTTGCTAAGTAGTGCTCTTCTCCATAAGTGAATTTGACTTCCTCAAGCTCCTAATGCATGCCTGCCAACAAGAAAGACAAATGAGAAATTTAAGGAAATGGTGTTGAGCATAAACACAGATATACATGTAAAACAAACTAGAAAGAAATCTTGTGAAAATGATAAACAAAATAACAGAAGACGACTCCCTCTTTTGCCAAGTCAAATTCCAGAGAGGAAGGGCATTTTTGTAAATTTTCCTTTGAAATCCAAACTAGGGCTAAACAATATATTTAATTTGTTATTGGAAACCACACATCAACTTCATTTACTAGTATTCCAGCAGAAATAAAATACTGAGAAACATTCACAACATCACATAAAATATGGACAGTATTTTGGGTATGGAAACTCCTGGATAAAACCTAAGATGGGAAAACAGGTGCAATAGTCAGATATAGAATTTATATTATGAAGATATGGAAATTTTACAACCAACAAATAAATCACCCGACCGGGCGAAATGAACCTCTGTAGAAACACTCGACAAGCCCAACAACCCAACACACCCCAACGCAATAGTACGACCTCCTTTGTGCAGCTGTACGGATTTGTACGATGCTGACGTCGGCCTGTACTAATTCTGTATGGTTGTACAGCTGCCTCCTACCGAATGGTAGGATTTCCATTTGCGTGCTTCTGTACGACGTCTAGCTTAGCCTAGAACCTCGGTAAATCTGTCGGGTAGGTGCTACTTCGTCTTTTCTGTAAATTCCTCCATCTGACTTCTCTCTGTATGTATCTCACTTGTGTACATGTCCTCTCCACCAAATATCCTGTTAACTAAATGGCTAAGCAGAAACCCCTACCCTCACTATGGATCAATGGATGTGATCATCCGGTGTGATCAATGGTCAAGATTAGATTAGCCATCACTTAAGTTTATTTCGCTTTTCACTTTATAAAAGTGATTCCATTAAGTCAAAATCAAATTAGAATTATTAATGTATTTTCCTAAGTCCAAATTTAGGAAAATCACATTAAATACATTTGGCTTTGTTCTCACGGATCTTGTAGTTGCCCCGATATAGATATCCAATACAAGATGGCAGAGGGGACAGGCAACCAAAGTCGTGACCTACAAAAACCCAAATCCCCAGAAGATGGATGGTTGTCATGCCAGTCAGAGATTCCTTCGCTTTATGCCACTGGAGAATCCCAAGAGACAAAGGGGGAGACCTAGATCGATCTTGAAAGGATAAATCTAAGACAAATCGCTAGATCAAACTCCTGACGGAGAATACATAAAGTGAGTGCCTGAAACCCTAGATTTAAGGATAAGACACAAATTAAGAATACCTGAGCAGGGTGATTATTCTAGACTAGAAATGTTACTCAAGAGATAATATCAGGTGGCTCACGAAGATTCAAATCAAATCTAGGATTTAGTGTGCCATTTCAAATGATCAAACCCGGACCCTGGGGGGATCTAAAGCAAATAATCGAGAAATCCCCAAGACATAGTTGATATTGACAATTACGGCTTCCTGTACACTAACTTGCATGTATGATTTGACAGTGGAAAATTCCCAAGTGAAACCAGACAAAAATAGAGGGAAACTGACTGACTGCTTAAGGAAGGACGTTTTCTCCCAGATTGAAACCAATGACTGGAGATGGGAAGAGGAGTCCAAGCTTGATGTTTTTGAGGGAAAGGGGGTTTTTCGGTATGCCAAACAAAACCTAGATCACCAAATTTGCCAATTCTCGGTGCAAAATGGTCTGGTGATTTTTCCTATTTCTAAATGAGAGTTTTTTAGTGAAAACCGTGATGGGCAATGCATGAGAAAATTCAACGGAGAAGAACCTACCTGAGAAACGTACCTGAATCATTGTTGATGACCTCCTGGATGATGAAGAATTCCTTTCTTGAGATCAAATAAGAATTTTGAGCAAGCTTTTGATGAAGTGTTGCTTCTACCAGTGACCCTAGCGCCCCTATTGTACCTATCACACCAAGGAAAATCAATCAGTATGGAAAATAAACAGGAAATGCAAGCTAAAAGACATACAGGGAAAATAAATCTATAGAAGTTACAACTCCCTGATAACCAAGACGGAGTTACGGCAATAGAGTGAGTCCCCCCACCAATGTGCCTCTTTCATAATCGCCTCCTTCAACCTGCATGTAAAATGGGAAAAGGGAACGGGAGAAAAAACTATGAGAAGAAACAGGTGTGTAGTCCCAGACAAAATCTCTTTAGTCAATATTCTGGTGCCAAAGCTCATGAAATACAATGGGGGGATCACATCTCTTAAATAGTTTGAGAGAGACGTAAACCCTAACTTACTCTTACATCCAACAATTGAGATTATAACATCATTAACGACGGAGATCAACAATACATAGATCAATACATGGATCAAGTAACCAAGTCAAAGAGGGGGCGCACTTTGCTCAAGGATGCCTCTCTAAAGTGGAAGTCACATTATAACATAAGATGTGACATGATAATACATAGGAAGGGGTCACTAGGGGTTTAATTCACCCTAAGCCCCTTTACAACTTCATAATAAATAATATAACAATACAATACATCATTAGCTGAGTAGAGGGGGCGCTCCTTGGGGGGCTTTCCTCACTTGCTGAGCCAAGATAGAAATAATCCAAACAACTGCTCACTGAAAATTGTTGAAGGACTGTTTGAGATGCTGAGAGACATCATCTGTCAAAATTCCAAGCCATTCCCTTGACCCAAGAGGCCAAATCGATTTTTTAGTGAAATCTCTAGTTCATTTTTTGCTGGTACAATCTCTGGAAAATGATAAATCCATCATAACTCTGTTCAGGGTGCAAACTGGGGCGAACTGACTACTCTGGACGATCCGGAGACCTAAAAGAATGGTATAAGTGACTACTCATACCCCCTGAAACATTGCACTGCTCTAGCAGAACCAAACATACTACCATCTGTAATAAAATTTGATCATTTGGCCAAATAATTAAGTGATAATAATCACTTATCAGGAGAACCAGATCCAAACTCTCAAAACTGAAACCACGGTATTGGTCCTGGGCATGTATGGAACATATATAGACCATGTTGTATTTTTGAGTCACTTCCTTGGGAACGGTGCTTGACTTGGTCAACTGGGTTGACCAAGTCAAAGTACCCAAAATCAAGGTGAGATGCTGCATCAATATGATCCTGTAAGCATCCAAGGTAAGAAATGCTTCAATGGTGTACATCAAAACCAAGCTTAAATCAGTTATTCATAATCATGGTGACAAATAATAATAATAATAGTAAGATGTACCTGTGCTTCTGAAGAATCTTGGAACTTTCTAGAAGTCTGCTTGTCCATGCCATACTTACAAAGGGTAAACAATGTGCTATTGCTAGGTGAGAATGGACAACAAAGGTTGAGGAAAAGGGAATGACTTTTCACTGTCTTTGACTTTGTGATTTATCCAAATAACGACAAGCACACACAACCAAAGTGACATATGCATGATAGATAAACAATAGGGAATGGTGGTGTCTCACAGGTGGGTGAGTTGATCTGAAAAGGGTCCATTCAACTTTAACAATCATGTCTACGACTCACATCCAAGCTAAAGATCAAGCTCCGCGAGGATCTTTTCTAGGACCCTTGCGTTGAGTACACAATAAATTGTAGTGAAGGGATTCTAGGGGACACTTAGAATTAGTTGTCCCTTACTCCATCTCACATCAAAACCTGTAGGCTCCGTGAGGAATTAATCATTACATTTCAATAAGATGGCTAGCAGTCTTTAGATTTAGCATTTGTTTATCCACTGCTTTATTTGGGCCTTTAACATTTTCACTTCATAGCCCTTTTCTATTTGTCTAAAGACACAGTTTGCAATTTAATTTGAGGGATTTGCATTTCATAATATATAGCATATAGTTCATAATGCATGTAATGATGGTAGACATATTGCTTCAAGTTTTAGCGGACAACTTCTCAGGAAACTAGGGGGAATATCCACAGTCTGGACCAAACATCGGGGGCATTCGACCAGAGAGGTCAAGGCTTCAAAACCCAACTCGCCTAAGCTCAGGAACCAACACCAACGGGTTCTCTTGACCCAAAAGGATCAAGGCTTTGACAAGTTTTGTTGGACAACTCAGAGTCAAGACACAAGACAACATGGGAACCATCATGCATAGAGGTCAAAATGGGGAAAGGATCTTCAATCTCACAAGTCTCAAATAGTCTAAGTCGCAGGGAAAATTTTACAATGGATGAAACTGGATGGACGGGGACAAGTGATACATGGAACCAACCTATCACTAAGGTTTACTATTTGTACAAGCATGGCATGAGCAACAGTCTTCACATCAAGTCCCTTGATTAGTCATAACACAGGTTAAAGCAATAGTAGATATAAGCATAGGTCACCATAATCATCCTAACCTGATAAGCATAGGTGTTTGACATACATCATAGAGAAAAATCGAAACCAAAGAAGCGTATGCTTGATCTCACCATATATACATGTCTCCAACTGATAAGCCCCTCTATAACTGTGTGTATCAACTCTGGTTTGCTGCTTTGCTCCAATGAACTAGATCATCACCAAAAGCATCTCAATGGATTTCTGAATCTCAGTCCTGGCAAGGAAAAAATGATGAACAAGGCTCTGGAATGGCTGAAGCTGTAACGATTCATGCTAACACCCCATGTGAAAAATAACCCGGAATAGAATAAAAGATAAGTTTCTATGCTGCATCATGGTAGCCTAGCTACAAAAATGTATATGTGATAACATCTGGCTCCAACTGGGACAAGTGCTCTAATGAAGAGAGTGCTTGAGAACCTCAGATATCTCTGGTCCGCAACACCATCAACAACAAGCAATTTAGCACATCCAGAATTCTACTTCCTTTCCAAGCATCACCTATTACCTACGCACATGGAAGCAAGAAATACCAGAGCAACATGTATGGGAAAAAAATATATACATAAATAAACTGACAGAAAATAAATGTTGGAAAGTAAAGTGCTGAAAAGTAAATTCTAATCTACTTTGTAAAAGACAAAACATCTACAAAGCTTTCAAAAACTTGAAGACTCATGCATCAATTAGACAAAAAGACAGACTCAACTATTGCTCAGAGAGCTTATTCAATCCTACCTACTCTAATAGCTGGTGACAAAATTTAATTTATGAGGGGGGTATAATGTTTAAGCAACCTCCCATTGACAGGTAATTCCAATCCCTCACCATCTAAGGATTCTAGCCAAAATGACCCCTTCCTTGCTATTCGACTGACTCTGTAAGGACCCATCCAAATTTTTCTCAAGTTTACCATGATTTCACGGTTTGGCTTTATTCTTGTCCCACAAGAGTACTACATCTCCAACTTTGAAATCTTCACTCCTGGTCCTCTGGTTAAAGGTGCCTTTTATCCTTTCTTGCTCGATCACAGTCCTGTCAAAAGCTTCTCTTCTTCTTTTGTCCAATTCTACCAACTTATCTATTCTAGCTTGCATAGCTTCCTAGTCAGATGTGCATTGATGTAACAACTCATAAACTGGTGTTTGCAAATTAATAGGAAGCCTGCAATCTTCGCCATACACAAGTTCGAACGGGGATTTTCTAGTGATTCTTTTTACTGTAGTTCTATCTTCCCACAACATATTTTAAGTTGTTATCCCAGCTGCTTCTATTTTCTCCCACCATTCTCTTCAAAAGCCTCACTAAGTTTTTGTTGTTGGATTTAGTTAGGCCATTTCCTTGTGGGTAGTAGTTGGAGGAATGAGACAAAACTATGCCATGATTGAAACAAAAATTATTCATTTCTATTTTACTAGAGGCTTTAGCATGATCAGTAGTTAATTTTAAAGGACAACCATACCTTGATATAATGTTCTCTTCCAAGAACTTAATTATGACTTCGGCTGTAGCCTTCTTTGTAGGGACAGCTTCAACCCAACAGGTGAAATAATCAGTGCATGTTAAAATATATTTGAACCCGTTACTTGAGTTTTGATCAAATGGCTCAACAAAATCCATTCCCCACTGCTGAAAAGGAGCTTCAACTATTATAGGATTCAGAGGCAAAGCAAGCAATCTTGGCCTCCCCGAGAAGAATTGACATTCTTGACATGACATAACAAAGTAATGAACATCTTTAAATAATGTAGGCTAGTAATACCCTGCACGCATAATTTTAGCAGCATTTGTTCTAGGCGCATAATGCCCACCACACATCCTTGCATGCATTTCTCTTATAATAACTTGAGATTCTTCTAGATTGACACATTTGAGAATGATTCCATCCGAATTTTTCCACCCAAGACCATCTTGTGTTAAAATATAATTTGAAGCTTTCAACCTCAGGGCTCTTCGTTGATAATCGAGTAAGTGATCAGGACAAGCCAAAAATTTTTAAAAATATATGATGTCCTTATACCACTCTTGTTCTATATTTGGATTGTCATGATTTTCTTCTACACAGTTAACCAAAACTTCTTTCTCTTTAGAAGCTGAGCCAGTCCTTGACCTTTTATGATTTTAATTGGTTTTATTTCAATATCATACTCTTGAATCCGTTAAATCGAATTTCTCCGTACACCTATACCATCATATTGAGATAATACATCTTTTACTGCCTGGTATGGCACATAAGCTTTGATCTTGTAAAAACCAATGTAAGTCCGGAAATGTTTCAAGGCTTTGACCAACGCATACGCTTGTTTTTTGGTGGTAGTGTATTTTAATTCTGCATCTCTAAGGTTTTTACTCATCAAAGCTATGGGTTGCTCATGACTTTCGTTATTCTTTTGCAATAAAACTGTTGCAATTGTATTTTCTGAGGCATATGAATAAATCATGAATTCTTTGTTATAATTAGGGCACACTAAAATAGGTGAAGTTGATATGGCCCGTTTTAATCTTGAGAATGATACGTCACATGTTTTGTCCCACACAAATTTTACATTTTTCTTCAGCAATTCATTTAGAGGCTTTCAACCCAACAGGTGAAATAATCAGTGCATGTTAAAATATATTTGAACCCGTTACTTGAGTTTTGATCAAATGGCCCAACAAAATCCATTCCCCACTACTGAAAAGGAGCTTCAACTATTATAGGATTCAGAGGCAAAGCAGGCAATCTTGGCCTCCCCGAGAAGAATTGACATTCTTGACATGACATAACAAAGTAATGAACATCTTTAAATAACGTAGGCTAGTAATACCCTGCACGCATAATTTTAGCAGCATTTGTTCTAGGCGCATAATGCCCACCACACATCCCTGCATGCATTTCTCTTATAATAACTTGAGATTCTTCTAGATTGACACATTTGAGAATGATTCCATCCGAATTTTTCCACCCAAGACCGTCTTGTGTTAAAATATACTATGAAGCTTTCAACCTCAGGGCTCTTCGTTGATGATTGAGTAAGTGATAAAGACAAGCCAAATGTTTTAAATAATATACGATGTCCTTATACCACTCTTGTTCTATATTTGGATTGTCATGATTTTCTTCTACACAGTTAACCAAAACTTCTTTCTCTGTTAGAAGCTGAGCTAGTCCTTGACCTTTTATGATTTTAATTGGTTTTATTTCAATATCATACTCTTGAATCCGTTAAATCCAATTTCTCCGTACACCTATACCATCATATTGAGATAATACATCTGTTACTGCCTGGTATGGCATATAAGCTTTGATCTTGTAAAAACCAATGTAAGTCCGGAAATGTTTCAAGGCTTTGACCAGCGCATACGCTTGTTTTTTGGTGGTAGTGTATTTTAATTCTGCATCTCTAAGGTTTTTACTCATCAAAGCTATGGGTTGCTCCTGACTTTCGTTATTCTTTTGCAATAAAACTATTGTGATTGTATCTTCTGAGGCATATGAATAAATCATGAATTCTTTCTTATAATTAGGGCATGCTAAAACAGATGAAGTTGATATGGCCCTTTTTAATCTTGAGAATAATACATCACATGTTTTGGCCCACACAAATTTTACATTTTTCTTCAGTAAGTCATTTAGAGGCTTTGCCAATTTCGCAAGGTTGGGGATGAATCTTCGTACGAAATTGATCTTCCCAAATAAAGATTGGAGGGATGGAACATCATGAGGAGGAGGAATTGCATTTATGGCTTGCACCCATTCTGGTTCAATTCAGATTCCATCTTTTGAAACAATATGCCCTAATAATTTTCTCTCATCAATCCCGAAAGCTGACTTTTTTGGATTTAAGTATATCCTGAATTTACGGCATCTATCAAAAATATTTCTTAAATGTCCCACATGGTCACCCCTTTCTTTAGAGAAAACTGTTAGATCATCCTGATAGATCGAAATGATTTTACCAATTAGATCACTAAATGCTTGATCCATGGCCCTTTGAAAGGTGGACCCTGCATTCAATAATCCGAAAGGCATCTGTATATACTCATAAGTTCCCCAAGGCGTAGTAAATGTTGTTTTTCCCCCGTCTTCCTTTCTAATTTGCACCTGATTGTACCCCAAAAAACCATCTAAAATGGACAACATCCCTACCCCTATAACACTTTGCAGTAAATTCTCCATGTTGGGCAAAGGATAGTTATCTTTGAGAGAAGCTTGGCTTAAGTTCCTGAAGTCTATACAGATCCTAATTTCACCACTCTTCTTTCTCACTATTACAGGGTTTGACACCCAGGTTGTATGTCTAACGGGATGAATGATTTCGGCAACTAACATTTTATCGAGCTCCTTAATTAGGGGAGCTAACTTAGGATTCACATTCTAGGTTTTGCCTATAAGGTTTGGATCCTTCTTTCAATGGGATAGTGTGTTCAATGATAAATGAGTCATAAGTCTTTAGATCATCATAAGTCCAAGCAAAAACATCCTTATACTCACGGATCAAATTTTCAATTTCTCTTCGTTCTTTGGGGGAAGCATTCTTTCCAATCTTAACCGTTTTTGGGGAAACTGGAGTCCCTATGTTTATTTCAACAATCTCATCAACAAGTTCAACCCTTCTTCCTTTGTACTCGTCATGCCTATTAAAGTTCTTTTCTAAAGGAATTGATAACTCAATAGCATCCAGGTCGCATAACAATTGATTTTCCATTTGATCTTCCAAAGTGATAGTGTTGTCTTGTGGATAGTCAATACAATGCAAGAAACGTACTATTTGAGCATCATTATAAAAAACTGGCCAGTGATCTTGATTATCAAAGACAAATGGCCTAAAAAGAACTTCCACCTTATATTTTTTTTCTTTCAAGTATTCAAGTATTTCAAAAGTGCATGCAACCACAGATAAAGCATCAGCAAGTGTGTTCTACTCTCTAGGGACTACTTTGATTTAAAAAGCATCAAATATCTCTATGGCATCCCATACCGCATTTCAATAACCGCAAAGTTTATCATTCTTAGCTACAAACTAATTTCTAACCTGAGACCACTAAGTCCGAATCACCAATGACACTCATTTAATCTTCATGTCTCTAGCAAGTTCTAGTCTAAGGAGCAAAGCTTCATACTCGGCCACATTATTAGTGCAATCAAATTCCAAGCGAAAAGAATGTATGGTCTCTTCTCCTGCAGGTGAAATCAGGACGATACCAGCCTCAACACCATGTCTAGATTTAGCACCATCGAAACGCATCTTCCAGATATCACTAGGATGGAAAGGATGTGGTCTAGCCTCTTCCCAATAAATTGCTAAAACATAAAATCTCCAATTTCTATAGCCCGCATAGCATCATCGAACAAGTGGTCAAGGGTTTCTACATGCTCTATCATAGGTGGTTCATTCATTAATTTGATCGAGGTAGTTTCACTAATAGGTACTGTTGCGTATGTAATATCCAACTGAATGCTACCTCCTAATTTTGTTGCCCATTCCCTAGACAAAAGCATACCCCAAGCATCAAGAATATCAATGACCAAGACATTCATAGTTATCTGAACATCTAGATAAGTTGCCAGTTTCATCTTTATATTTTCAATCACTCCTTTGGATTCTACAGGTCGTGAGTCCATACCACAGACATTTCCAAATTGTCTCAAGTTGGTTCATGACCTTATATGGCATTACATTTACTTCTACTCCAGGATCAAGCATACAGTTATGGAGAACCAACTGGTTTATTTCTAGGGCTACATAGAAAGGAGGATACCCATCTCCCATATTCATCACACTTTGAATCATGACAGGAGGATCCTTTGTTATCTGAAGCATTTGTTTTGGTATCTTAGCTTTAGGTTGTATTACCAAGCATCTTACAACCTTGCTACTTATTGATGGAACCTTTAATAGTTCTTGGAGCGACACTAGCATGCTTAGTTTATTGAACAAAGGAGACATGTCGATGTTCAAATCCAATTAGTTTGACTTATCCTTCTGTTCTACTTTTATACCCAAAAATTCCATGACCTGAGCCTTGATGAATGGGATTTTTACCAACTTCTTCAGAGATATCGAGACCATTAGGTTAGATAATTTGCTTGCAAGGTCTATCTTGATTGGATCTTGGGATACCATTTTGTCCTGAAATGGATCTCTTTTCAATAATCTAGCATTCGGAGGTGGTTTCCACATATTTCCTTTAACAATAGTAGGTTTAGGAGTTGGGGTAGCTATGATGTATTTCCTAGGAGGTGCCACTACTTTCTTCGTTTGAGTAGCTTGTTGTTGATTGTTTCCTTTAGGATTCTTAACTGTTGTTATAGGAATACTCTCATTACGATGAGGCATGCTACTAGTTGGTGGCTTCCTAGCTCTGTTAGACATATTATCACTTTTCTTAGGGACAACTTTAGATTGAGACCGAGTGATCACGTAACTGCTATTTCCAACCTCTTTGACTTTATGAGGTTTTGCCTCTTGATACGGGATTCGAGGACTGTCAAATTCTAGATAATCTTATTTACATCGCTGGGCTAAAAGGGCAAAGCCTGAGACCATTTCACTCATTGCAGTTGTGAACTTCTCAAGAAGCACAGAGTCAGAATTGAATTCATCATAGAGGGCCATGTCTTCTAAAAAAGGATTTCTAAGGTTATACTCGTGGGTAGGTTCCTCAAGGGAGTCACGTTGTGGAGTCACCAAGTGAACAAATTGTCGTGTTCACCGAAATGAAATGTCGTAAGAGAGATAGAAACAATACAGTGATTGTGTTGAATTAAGTAATTGAAATGCAACTACTGGATTAAAGGCCAGATGTGATATGAATGAATAAAAAGGTAAATGCATTCACATACACTGGAGGTACGTAAAATGAAGCAAGGTAAGCCTCTACCTCCCCGACAACGACGCCAAAAATGTTATCACAGATCTTGTAGTTGCCCCAATATAGATATCCAATACAAGATGGCAGAGGAGACAGGAAACCAAAGCCGTGACCTACAAAAACCCTAATCCCCAGAAGATGAATGGTTGTCACGTCGGTTAGGGATTCCTTCGCTTTGTTGTAAATTTTCCTTTAATATTCAACTAGGGCTAAACAGTGCATTCAAAATCTACTAATAACCACACATGAATATCTTTTATAGTATGCAGCGGAATATAAAACTGAGAAATAAATCACAACATCACATCACAATATTGACACTAATATTTTGGGTATGGAAACCCTCGAAAAAACCCAAGATGGGAAAACCAGAGCAACAGTCATATATAGATTTTATTATGAGAAAATATGGAACTTTTACAACACTGCAGATTCACCCAAACCTGGCGAATGCAGTTACACGGCAGAATCACTGGGCAAAGCCCCAAGCTAAACCTCGGCACCCTCCTGAAAGAGTGTATGGCCCAGTTGTATGGCCTTACACGTGCAGATCCGTACGGTCATAACTTACTTAGCCACATACCCTCACAAGCAGCCATGCTGGATGCCATGTACCTAGCCTCTGCCGAGATCAATGCAACTGAATTTTGCTTCCTACTGAACCAAGAGACAACCTCTGACCCAATGTTGAAGCAACAACTTGAAGTACTCTTCTTGTCCTCTACACATCTTGCCCAGTCAACATCTATGAAACCTTCTAACTGCACACTCCCCCTGCGCTCATAAACCAATCCATACTCCATTGTACCTCTGATGTAGCGAAGTATGTGCTTCGCAGCCGTCCAATGCACTCTTTGAGGATCCATCATGAATCGACTCAAAGAGTTGACTGCAAAGCTGATGTCTAGTCTAGTGTTGACTTGATACATAAGTGATCCGATAAGTTGACGATACAAGGTAGGATCAAATCCGTCTGACCCTAATGCATCAATCTTCCTTTAGTTGGAAATTAGAGGTATGGCCATAGGCTTGCAGTCCTCCATCCTGAATCTCTTAAAGATCTCTACCGCATACTTCCCCTATCCAATGAAGAAGCATCCATCTCTCTATCAAACCTCCAAGCCCAGAAAGTAATGCATCAACCCAAGGTCTTTCATCTCAAACTCCACTGCAAGGTTGGACTTGCAGTCTCCAATCAATTTGTCATCTCCTGTCAAAAAGAGATCATCCACATATAGGACCAGTATGAGAGGCACCTCACTTGTCAAGATGTATAGGTTGTGATCATCCTCACTCCGTTGAAATCCCATCTCCCGTAGATAGTTGTCTATCCTCGAGTACCAAGCTCGAAGTGCCTACTTCAACCCATAAAGAGCTCCATGCAGTCATCATACATGTGTCTCCCTATCCTCCACATCAAACCCCTCTGGCTGCTCAATATATACCTCCTACTCTATCACTTCGTTTAGGAAGGCAATGTTGGCGTCCATCTGATGGACTCGCCAACCTATCTCAACTACTAGTGAGATAATTGTCCGAATGGAAGAATACCTGGCTACAACGGCAAAGGTCTCCTCATAGTCATTACCCTCCTTTTGTGAAAACCTGTAGTCACGAAGCATTTCATATACTTTTCCACACTTTCATCTACTGCATCCTTCACCTTGTAGTTCCACCTGGACCCTACCACCCTCTTGCCTTCAGGTCTCGACACAACCTCTCATACCTGGTTCTTCATGATTGAGTCATACTCCTCAACCATGGCCTCCTGCCACACATCATGTTGTGCAGCTTCCTCAAAACAGGAAGGTTCTTAATCAACTCTGTAATCAGTGCCATATAACTGAGTCTCACTCGTGGTTTGCTCTGTCTCATGGAGCTCTGTGGAGGATCCACCTGCTTGGAATCCTGAAGTGTGGACTTGAACCACTTAGGCCTTGGCCTAGTGTCCACCTGTTGTGGCTGCTGGATATCTGTCTCCTGCTGCAGCTCATCCTCCAAGTCAATGACTGAAGGATCCTGTCCACCTGACTCCCTCTGACCACCAAAACTTGTGCCATGTGTCTATACCTGTACCTGTACATCTGGCTCCTCCAACTTGATCCTTGCGTCCTGTGTTGGCTACTGCTCTACTGATAAGTCCATAGATCTCCGGAAGGCCTTGTCCTCATCGAACTGGACATCCCTGCTCACAATGATCCTCTTGCGAGAAGGAATGTAAAATCTGTATTCCTTCGAAGTCTCGCTATAACCAACAAGTAACCCCTTCTCTCTAGAAGGGTCCAGCTTCTTCCTATTGTCAGCATGAACATGACAATAGCAGACACTGTCGAATATGCGAATGTGACTCACATCGGGCCTAGTTCCCGTGGAGACCTCCTTTGGTGTCTTCCAAAGTTCCACCCCAAAGTTGTGTGGGGACACCTGTTTTAAATGTACACAACAATCTTGTATGCCTTGGCCCAAGGTAATAGTGGTAATCTCTAATAAAAAAGCATGGCCTTGGATGCAACTACCATAGTCATGTTCTTTTGCTCTACAACTCCATTCTGTTGTAGGGTATGGAGCACAGTGTGCTCCTTTTTGATCCCCTCTGCCGAACAATACTCCATGAACTCATTGGAGGTGTACTCACCCCCGTTGTCTGTCCTCAACACCCGAATATTCTTTCTTATTTGGTTCTCCACAAGAGTCTTGAACTCTTTGAACCTCTCAAAGACCTCTGACTTGGCCTTCAGGAAATAGATCCAGGTTTTCCAGGAATAGTCATTAATGAAGGTTACGCAATAACTATAACCACTGAAAGAATGGACACTCATAGTTCCGCATACATCCAAATGCACCAAGTCCAAGGGCTCCTTAGACTTGTGCCCACTCTGTGGGAAAGGCTTCCTGATGTTCTTCCCCAAAGCACCACCCTTACAATGGATATGCTTCTCCTCATGTACCTGAGGAACTCCAATGATAGCCTGTGTCAAGTGCCTCAGTGCTCCATGGTGTAACTGTGTCATCCTCCTATGCCACAACTCACCCTAACTACTGTTGTTGCTGCTGACTAGAGCCTTTGCAGGCTCAAAGTGTAGTCTGTACACTTTCCCGCTCCTCTTGCCAATCACCCGATCCAAGATCTTATCTGACCCCTTGGACCTGATATATACTCTGTGGTCACGGAACTTCACCTGATATCCCTTGTCCTCCAGAGTGGAGACTAATACAAGGTTCTTGGTCAGTCCTGGAACATATAACACATCAACAAAACTGAGGGGTTTGTCAGAATCTCTTTGAAATGAAACAGTGCCAACTCCCTGCACCTAATACTGCGCATCATCACCCAGCTCAACGTGGATCCTTGTTCCACCCTCATGCAAGTCTCTGAAGAATCTCTTCTGTCCAGTCATATGACTAGATGCTCTACTATCGATGTACCATATGTTGCTCCCTGTGGTGCTTGCCATGCAATCTATCAAGAACTCCTCATCGAAGTTCCTGCTGAACTCATCCATCTCTGAAGATCCAGCCATTTGATTGTTACTCTTTTTCTTCCAGTCTCGGCACTAGGAGGTAAAGTGTCCCTGCTTGTGGCAGATAAAACACTTGACCTTTGACACATCAAGTTTCTTCTTACCATCCTTCTTCCTCTTTTCCTTACCCTTGCTCTTCCCTGTAAGGGCTAGAGATTCCTCATCCACAATTTGTGAGGTACTGCTGGATGAGCCTGATCCTTGACCCATGCAGGTCTCCTCCTGCACACAAAGTCATCCCATAGTCTCTGCTAATCAAGGAGCTTCTCCCTAGCCACAACACCTTTGACAAAGGTGTGCCATGGCTCAGAGAATCCATTAAGGGCTATCCAAACTAGCTCCTCATCCACTGTCTTAGAGCCAACAGTGCCAAGCTCATCCCTGATCTGTGTGAACCTCGTGAGATAAGGCACCACTCTTTCTCCCTTGGCCATCTTGGTACTGCACGTCCTCTCTTGCAACACAATCTTCCGGTTCTCATTCTTGCTTTGGTACAGACTCTCCAAAGTCATCCACATCTCTGCTGCGGTCTTCTTACTAGAAAGGTGAGGGACTATATGGTCCTTCACTCCATCCATGATAATCAACATGGCTATGGAATCAATCTTCTTCCAAGCTATCAAATCTACCGAATTTGTGGGTGCAACATTTGTGGAGTCAATGTGCTCCTCTGCATCATTGACGTCCAGGATCCTTGTGATCCTTTCTTTCCATGTAGGAAAGTTCTAAGCACCCTGGGAGTCTATCCTCAACTCTCAATTGCACGGCCATAGTGAAGTGTTACCTGTCAAACCCTAGATCTGGAAGTCTAGGTTTGTCTCTTCCTATAAATCTTCCCCTCATCTATCATTGTTGCTGCAAATCTCTCAACTTTAGCTCACCAAAGCTCTGATAACATGTAAATTTTCCTTTAATATTCAACTAGGGCTAAACGATGCATTCAAAATCTCTGTACTAATAACCACACATTAATCTTTTACATTATGCAACGGAATATAAAACTGAGAAATAAATCACAACATCACATCACAATATTGACACTATTATTTTGGGTATGGAAATCCCTAGAAAAACCCAAGATGGGAAAACCGGTGCAACACTCAAATATAGATTTTATTATGAGAAAATATGGAACTTTTACAACACTGCAAATTAACCCAAACCTGGCGAATGAAGTTACACGACAGAATCACTGGGAAAATCCCCCATCTAAACCTCAACACCCTCCTGCAAGAGTGTATGACCCAGCTATATAGCCTCACACGTGCGGATCCGTATAGTTGTATAACTAATGTACGAAATCCGTAGGGTTTGTACAGCCTCCCTCTACAGCTCCTTCCTGTCGACCTGTGTAAACTCTACCCTGCCTGTCAACTCGATGATCTTGCTGCTCGCTCCTCCGTCTTCCCAGCCAAATACTCTTTCTGACTTTCTCTCCTTGTCTGTATCTTGTCTCTGTCGGAATACAAGTGTGTGTCCTCTCAACCAATTGACCTTTCTTTTATAACTTTAGGTAAAGCAAAAACCCTAATTTCACTTTCACTTAAAGTCAATAAATAATTAGATCATTTGATTATTTTCCAAAGTAAAATTATGAAAAATAATTAAATACAACTAGTTTCATGTTTTAGACTCTTCTGCATGTAAGGACACTTGCATGCAGGAAGTCCTTCCTTGTTGCTGCTAATCTAACATTTATGCCACTAGAGAAGCCAAAGTGACAAAGGGGGAGACCCAGATCGATCCTGAAAGGATAGATCTAAGACAAATCACCAGATCAAACTCCTAACAGAGAATACGTAAGGTGAGTGCCTGAAACCCTAGACTTAAGGATAAGCCACAAATTAAAAATACTTGAGTAGGGTGATTATTCTAGACTAGAAAATGTTACTCAAGTGATAATATCAGGTGGTTCACGAAGATTCAAATCAGATCTAGGATTTAGTGTGCCGATTCAAATGATCAAACCTGGACCTTGGGGGGATTTATAGCAAATAATTGAGAAATCCCCAGGACATAGTTGATATTGACAATTACGGCTTCCTGCACACTAACTTGGATGAATGATTTCACACTGGAAAATTCCCAAGTGAAACCAAACAAAAATAGAGGGAAACTGGCTGACTATTTAAGGAAGGGCATTTTCTCCCAGACTAAAACCAATGCCTAGAGCTGGGCAAAGGAGTCCAATTTTGACATTTTAGAGGGAGAAGGGATTTATCTGTATGCCGGACAAAACCCAGATCACCAAATTTGTCAATTCCAAGTGCAAATTGGTCTGGTGATTTTTCCTATTTCTAAATGAGGGTTTTTTAGTGAAAGTAGTGATGGACAGTGCATGAGAAAATTAAACGAAGAAGAAACTACCTGAGAAACATACTTGAATCAGTGTTGATGACCTCCTGTATGATGAAGAATTCCTTTCTTGATATCAAATAAGAAATCCGAGGAAGCTTTAGATGAAGTGTTATTTCTGCAAGTGACCCTAGCGCCCCTGTTGTACCTATCACACCAAGGAAAATCAATCAGTATGGAAAATAAACAGGAAATGCAAGCTAAAAGACGTACAGGGAAGAGAAATCATATAGAATTTGCAACTCCTTAATAACCATGACCGAGTTACAGCAATAGATTAAGTCCCCCCACCAATGTGCCTCTCTCAGAATCGCCTCCTTCAAGCTGCATGTAAAATGGGAATAAAGAACGATACAAAAAACTATGCTGTATTGATCTTAGTGCAAAAGAAAAGCAATGCCAGTCATCAACTCATCCATTCATCAAGCAAGAAACAGGTGTGTAGTCCCAGAAAAAATCTCTTTATTCAATATTCTCGTGTCAAATCTCATGAAATACAATTGGGGGGGTCACCTCTCTTAAATAGTTTGAGAGAGACGTAAACCCTAACGTACTTCTACATCCAATGGTTGAGATTATAACATCATCAACAGTAGAAATCAACAATATATAGATCAATACATGGATCAAGTGACCAAGTCAAAGAGGGGGCGCACTTTGCTCAAGGATGCCTCTCTAAAGTCAAATTCACATTATAACATAAGATGTGACATGGTAATACATAGGAGGGGATCACTAAGGGATTAATTCACCCTAGGCCCCTTTACAACTTCATAATACATGATATAAAAATACCATACATCATTAGCTGAGTAGAGGGGGTGCCCCTCGGGGGGCTTTCCTCACTAGCTGAGCCAAGATAGAAATAATCCGAACAACTGCTGACTGAAAACTGCTAAAGGACTATTCCAGGATGCTAAGACACATCATCTGCCAAAATTCGAAGCCATTCCCTTGACCCAGGAGGCCAAATCAATTTTTCAGTGAATTCTCTAGTTAATTTTTGCTGGTACAATCTCTGGAAAATTATAAATCCATCATAACTCTGTCCAGGGTGCAAACTGTGGCAAATTGACTGCTCTAGATGAACTGGAGACATAGAAGAATGGTATAAGTGACTACTCATACCCCCTGGAACACTGCACTGCTCTAGAAGAACCAAACATACTGCCATCTATACTTAAATTTGATCATTTGGCCAATAATTAAGTGATAATAATCACTTATCAGGAGAACCAGGGCCAAACTCTCAAAAATGAAACCGTAGTATTGGTCCTGGGCATGTCTGGAACAAATATAGACCATTTTGTATTTGTGAGTCACTGCCTTGGGAACTGTGCTTGACTTGGTCAACTGGGTTGACTAGGTCAAAGTACCCAAAATCAAGGTGAGATACTGCATCAATATGATCCTGTAAGCATCCAAGGTAAGAAATGCTCCAATGGTGTATACCAAAACCAAGCTTAAATCAGTTATTCATAATCATGCTGACAAATAATAATAATAATAGTAAGATGTACCTGTGCTTCTGAAGAATCTTGGAACTTTCTAGAAGTCTGCTTGTCCATGACATACTTACAAAGGGTAAACAATGTGTTATTGCTGGGTGAGAATGGACAACAAAGTCTGTGGCAAAGGGAATGACTTTTGAATGTCTTTGACTTTGTGATTTATCCGAATAATGACAGGTACACACAACCAAAGTGACATATGCATGAAAGATAAACAATAGGGAGTGGTGTCTTACAGGTGGGTGAGCTGATCTAAAAAGGGTCCATTCAACTTTAACAATCATGTCTATAACTCACATCCAAGCTAAAGATCAAGCTTCGTGAGGATCTTTCTAGGACCATTGCGTCGACTACACAAGAAACTGTAGTGAAGAGATCCTAGGGTACTCTTAGATTTAGTTGTCCCTTACTCCATCTCAAATCAAATCTCGTAGGCTTTGTGAAGAATTAATCATTACATTTCAATAAGATGGCCAACAGTCTTTAGATTTAGCATTTGTTTATCCATTGTTTTATTTGGGCCTTTAACAATTTCACTTCATAGCCCCTTTTTATGTGTCTAAAGACACAGTTTGCAATTTCATTTGCGGGCTTTGCATTTCATAATATATAGCATATATCTCATAATGCATGTAATGATGGTAGACATATTGCTTCAAGTTTTAGCTGACAACTTCTCGGGAAACTAGGGGGAATATCCATAGTCAGGACCAAACATCAGGGGCAACCGACCAGAAAGGTCAAGACTTCAAAACCCAACTTGCCTAAGCTCAGGAACCAACACCAATGGGTTCTTCTGGCTCAGAAGGATCAAGGCTTCGACAAGTTTTGTTGCACAACTCAGAGCCAAGACACAAAACATGGGATCCATCATGCATATAGGTCAAAATGGGGAAAAGATCTTCAATCTTACGAGTCTCGAACAGACTAAGTCCCAGAACAAATTTTACAATGGATGAAACTGGATGGACGGGGACATGTGATACATGTAACTAACCTAGCACTAAGGTTTACTATTTGTACAAGCATGGCATGAGCAACAGTCTTCAAATCAAGTCCCTTGATTAGTCATAACACAGGTTAAAGCAATTGTAGATATAAGCATAGGTCACCATAATCATCCTAACCTGATAAGCATACGAGTTTGACATACATCATAGAGCAAAATCAAACCAAAGAAGCATATACCTGATCTCACCATATATACCTGTCTCCAACTGATAATCCCCTCTATACCAACTCTGATCTGTTGCTCTTCTCCAATGAACTAGATCATCACCAAAATCATCTCAATGGATTCCTGAATCTCAGTCCTGGCAAGGAAAATCCGATGTACAAGGCTCTAGAATGGTTGAAACTGTAATGATCCATGCTAATACCCCATGTGAAAAATATCCCAGAATAGAATAAAAGATAAGTCTGTATGATGCATCATGGTAGCCGTTAGGAGTGGACTAAACAGAGGAGTTAAGATCGGGTGACAGCACCTGACTCGAGACTTTCCCCCAAGGACACACTTAATAGCTTGAAGATTTCTACAACGCTAATTCCCCTCAGGTGAGTGTAACGAAGCAACGCACGTCGGTTTGCACTCTCTAATAAATATGTCCTTGCTTTGGCTGGTAAACAAAGACAAAGGAAAAAAATTAAATTGTTATAAAATGTTAAGGTGGTTGCATTGGATTTATCATTTCACTTAACATTTTGATTATGTTATGCTTAGAGTAGGAAAATAAGCTCCTTAAAGTGAGCATTTACTTTCTGCATTTCTTTTCTGTACTGAGGAATAATAATCTTTTTCTTTAGTTAAAGATTCGTTTTTTCTTTTACTTTCTAATAAAGCAACTTAATGATTCCTTGGGTTTTTACAAGATTTTGTGCTACTAAGGTTGGCTTGTCAAGTTGAGATGTTTTTAAAGATTATTGAAACCAAAGATTCTATGGTTCTCGCATGCTCTCCTTGCCTAAAGACTAGATCAAGCACGCATCCTGCAGTAAGAGACAGATGTTACCACCTAAGTTGCACTTAATTGGACTTTCAAGTGAGCCACCAAAGATGAACAATTACTTGTTTAAATTCCGAGTTCAGAAGTCCATGCAAGCCTTCATAGGCCTTTTTTTTTTCAACATGTTCATACCCCATGGGAAATTGTAATAAAATGAGTTAGCATGATGACTTTATGTAAAAGGTTTGGTTTCCTAGGACTTAATCATCAATGCATTATTCCATAGTGTTTTTTCCTTGGTAATTATCTATCGTTTTTTAAGATAAGTAATTTTCGAGTTTTTCACTCAAGCGTCCAAAGCTGAAATAATTGTCTTGGTGGTTAGGCCTTGGGAGGTTATTAAAACCTAAGTGTCGATGTATATTACCATGCTAATCATTATTTTGACTCATTATGAACATGTAATAAGTCCCCTTTAGTTTTTTTTTTATTTCTAGAAATTTTTTTCTTGTTTTTACAGGCTTATTTTTAATAAGTTAAATGTAAAATTTCGTAAAGTCATAAAAGTGGGGCTAGGAGGTTGTTTTTTCCATCAAGATGCTCATTTTCTAACCCAGAGCACCCACTTAATCCCTAAACCAACTTTCCTAAGTTTTTGAGCAATTATTTATCTCCAAAATTAATTATTTACTCGAAAAACCCAAAAAAGCAAAAAAATGAGTTAATGAAAAAATTCGGCAATTTAAAAAATGAAAGAAACTTGCCAAAATCAATTTTGGTGACTTGGCAAAGAAAACTGGCCAGTACTCGGGCATTTTTGGAAGATCAAAGCTTTCTATTTCGAAGTAAATCAAACTCGAAAGTTTCCACATGGTAAGAGGGACGCATCTCTCCAAGTGTTGGCACAGGCTTTGATGGAAAAGCGAATGGTTTTGGAAAAAAATTTGGGTTTTGGAAAGTGTCATCGCTACAAAATGATGTTGCCATTACTTACTGCTTGTTCCACCCTTAATCCAACTCACATCCAATTGATCCCAACCTAGCACATCCTTAAGCAAGTGCGCCCCCTCTAGGTTGTGGCTTCATCTATTTAAGAAGACACTTATTCCTTATTTTGCATCAGAAGTGTGGAACCTCTACTTTTATGTTATTGTAATACTTTCATCATTGTTAATAAAAGGATTTGGAGGCTTATGCGAGTGTTGTCTATGGTGTTTGGATGTGCTCTGTTTTATGCAATATTGAGGTAATCTGTATCTTTTTTGCAAGCTTGTACATGTTCGAGATTGTTGGCTTTTGAAGGGAATTGTGTTCTAGTAAGTTAGGAATTAATGCTTGTGTTTACTTATTATTGTTATTGATAAGAGAATGCTTATGAATTTATGACTATTCTTGCTTGAATGCATATTTTCTTAAAGTATCTTTTATTGGATAACATTAACACTTGATCCCCTTTGCAAGATTTTTGTAGAGTTTTGCAGGTTTCCTGAGCTGGAAGTCTAGATGAGCATGTTAGCTCTACTTCTTTTTCAGTAGTTTTTTTGTTTTCTTTTTTTAGTTAATTTTTGAAGCATTTATTTATTTACCTTTAAAATTAACAAATCCGGTTGTGTTCTCGGAAACGAGAGCATTGGTACTGATATTTTAAACAACTCACATTTAAGATTAAAACTCTTAAAATAAACAAGGCTTCAAATCTCGTATGCTCTTGTGAACACTTCAGTCCTCTAACTGGAACGATGAGACAATCATAAAGGGATTATAGTGACTAGTCATTAGTTTCACACTCCAATTAATTCCCAAAAAGTGAAAATCGGACACTCATTCATTATTACGAAGATGTGGGGAAAATCTTCAAGAGAAGCGGGAACTACTAGAAAGTGACCGTGGGGCCCCGTTAAGCTACACCCTTGTTGTTGTAGTGTCGAACACAACCCGACGACTCCATCTAGCCCAAACGATAGTATGGGAGCCACTTCCGAGTAAATACGGACATAATCCTTGTACCCCTCGGGTATATCTGGAATACCTTTTTCCCATATTAATAAGATCATTTCCATTTTTTAATAAAATTGATCAACAATTTACCTACTCCCTAATCCACCCACTTAATAATTACTAAAACTGACCAACCGAGACAACTGCAATACTTCTTGAGACATCACTAGCAACCCCCTTATACGCAAGCACTCCATTAGCACTGGTCTATATTGCATCATCTATTTATTTCTTGATATTTAAATTAATTGATGTGTTGAATGGAATGCTATTTTATATGCTAGTGATTTAAATTATTTGCAGATTATCTTAGTTTCAAGATTTGTATTATCACATCTCCTAGATTAGTTGTTTTGCTTTCCTAGATTAAGCAGCCTTAGATTATTTTAATAGGGCGAGTCATGGAGAACATGATGGATCTTGTTGGCGTGATTATTAAGGAGGAGGTGCCACCTCTCATGAAGAAGGAGACCTATCTCCCACTTTTTCCACATCTAAATTAACAAGTCGCCAACTACCTACCATATCGCCAATTCAAAGCGTGGGCCACCTCGCATGACGTGAGGCTTGGAAGAGGGTTGAATCATTCGATTATGAAGTTATTCGCTAGATTCCAAACCCCATCCAAAAGTAGCGCTTTTAATCATGGATTAAGTCGATTTATATGGGAGACAAAAGTGCCATGTCACCCAACATGCTTTGACATGTTATTTTGACTTTTTATTTATTTGTCTTTTCATCAAAATGTCACATCTTTAGCAATTTATTGTCATTTTGATGCCCCTTTAAGTGACATTTTAATCACCTGAAACATATGAAAAGTGGATCTCAGGCTAAAAAGGATGCCATGAGTGTGAAAATGAGCATCCACGCGCCAATTTTGAAGACAAGGCTTACATCTGATTTCTTGTCTGTAATGACATCTTCTCGATCCTTGTGTTAGTAACTGCAACACATGACGAAACGAAATGATAGGAGTTACGAATTCCCAAGAAAAATTGACGCATCGTTTGTGAAGTTGTCCATCCGAGATTTATCTTCAATGGAGTTGTTTGTTGATCGCTTTGTTGAATGGAATTGTCGATTTGGTCTTTGCTCTTTGTAGGAATAATACTAGTAATTTTCCTCTTGTCCTTGGTGTCATTCATAAAGACTCGTGATTTGGATGGCTATACGGTATTCAAGTCGCTTGTGAAGTGTTTACAAGAACTTCAACTTTTGGTGCTTCTAACTATTTTTGTGATTGTTTTTCGGAACTGTTCTTTTGAATTTGAGCATTGACGAGCTTTGTATTGCTTTTCTTTTTTTATGTTTGAATTTGAGCATTGACGAGCTTTGTATTGCTTTTCTTTTTTGATGTTTGAATTTGAGCCTTTGATGACTTCTCTATTATGTCAGTCATCGTTTCCTTGTCGATAATTGATCCTTTGCAATCTAGTTTTTCTTGTAAAGATTTATTCTCATGCTTTAGTTTCGTAACTTGTATAAGTATGTCATGATTAAGTTCCTTTAAGCGTAAGAGTTCTTCCTTATAGTTTGACTTGTCGACCTTATTTTGATTATCTTGATGTGTGTGCTCTCTTTCTTTTAAGTTCTTTATTTTCTCTAGCAATTCTTGATTAACCCTTTTTAAGGAAGAGCTTTCTTCATCCTTTCCTATTAATTCTTTTTGAAGATCTCGATTCTCTTCTTCTAACTTTTGATTTCGATGAACTTTATCATTTTCCTTCTTGATTTGCAGAAGTAATTTCTGATTATGATCTCTTAAACGAGAGATCTATTCTTTTTTAGCTGTAATAAGCTTGTCAAAATCCTTCTATATCGTCTGTATTGATTTCTCATTCCCCTGCGACATCACCTTTGATATTTCTCTGAAGTCTTCAAATGATGCAACTTCTGATTCTGACTTCATGTTAATGTCCTGTAATGTGATTTTCTTCTTTTCGTAGGGAAATATCAGAAACTTCTTTTCAACATTTAAGACAAAATTCCCTAATGTTATACCCACGGTAATCCCAAAATTAGGTCACCGTCACAACTCCACAAGGATTTAATTATGAATTCTGAGGCGCCAGTATAATCTCCGATGTTCAGTTATAAATTGCTTATTCCATATTCTTTCGTATTCCAAAGGTCTAACCTTCCACCTACATTTGACTCTGGAATCACTATCTCATTAGCAAAGTCAACACTAATATAGTTATTTCGTTCGACAGGAGCAATAGAAATAGTAACGCCTTTCCCTCTAATTGTTCCTTTTATTTGGAATAACACTGAAGCCTAAGTTTTTAAAGTGCTTGGAAATCTTCATTCTTTTTCTCCATAAGACTCCATTTCTTTTTAAAATTTAAGTTAATTGATACCTTGATATAAATCTCCTTTGAATTTTTTCCCTTCATAACTTTTAAACTCCAAAAGGAAAAGTAGTTCAATATTTATCTTTTTTGCACTTTATAATTATTGTACTTGGAGTTACCCTTTAGTAACTTTTGAGATATGAGTTCCACTTCTCTTCTAAGTACCTTGTTTTAACTTTGGTTATGACTCTTTATAACCTTCAAATAACCTTTAATACTTAAAAAAAAATAGTTTTATATTCCAATTTTCAAACTTACGAGTCTTTTCTTAAATCCCAAAAATATCTTGTAGTGTTAATAGCTTTTTTTTATTATTTATTAATAATCTAAACCTTTATTAATAAGCTTTTGTATTAAGTGACTCTTGGAAAGGTCACCCCTTCTTTTAGCAACGTGTCGATTCACCCAATCGTTAAATGTTTTATACCTAGTACTCTTCTTTTAATTATTTCTCAAAAGTCACCACTTGAATTTTGTTGGTGACTACGATTAATGAGCAGTGTATAATATTGATAACAAAGCATCAATTAGATTTTTTTTTCAAATTTCCAAAGATTCTCAACAGATTTGCTGATTACAGGGGCGACTCTTGTAGGTTTTGTCGTCTTTGTGGATAAATTATGCTGGTGTCATAACACTGTGGACTGGCGGCTATGTGACCTGTCTATACGAATTCTTGTCCTTTCTTCCTTCAATGGATACAAACTGATGATATGTATTTCTTGACGAACACCTTAAAATTTTTTGCTATGGCGGTAGTTCTGAAATATATATGCACTCTCGATATTCTCTTGTATCAACCCTTGTATTAAAATCTAATGTATTAATTTGTATACCAGCGGTTGTGATTTTATTTTGGATGGAGATTGTCTTTTATCTAGTCCACGATATACTATACCAATAATGATCGTAACTATTGACCCTGTGTGAGTGGTAATTATCGAATGATTATATGGCGGCTCTGTCTTCTACTGCTAGTCTAAGATACCAACAATGATGGTGGCAACTCCGATTTTTTATATTTGATCTTTGGTGGCGAAAAATTTGATAACTATAGGTCTTTTACCTTAATGACAATAACAATTATCCCATGCAAATTAGTATATTACTAAATACTACATTCATTATTCTGCAATCATGCAATGTAAATCAAAATCTGATAAATTAATAATGCAAACAAATTACACGATTCATCATGATTCCTAGTGTTGAAATACTGAGAGGGGGGTGAATCAGTATTTGCCAATTAAAAAAAAATCTGATCAAGAGCAAGTTGCTAATCACCAATCATAGCAGCATATCATCAACAATCATGAAAATAACAAGATGCACAGTACACAAGATTTTTACGTGGAAACCCAAGTCCTGGGGGTAAAACCTCGGAAGCCTTTTTAATAATAGTTGTCCAGAAATAACTGGATAAAAAGAACAACTGTCTTATTATATAGCCTTCAATTTTTCAGCTTCAACTAAAAGGAGGCTACGACCTCCTTTCCTTGCCCCGTCCTGCCACCCTGATAAGTAGAATATTGCCGAACCTGTGGACCTGTCAAATACCAAAACCTGTACTCTCTGCTGATATGCCGAACCTGTGAACCTGTCAAATACCAAAACCTGTACTCACTGCTGATATGCCGAACCTGTGGACCTGTCAAATCTTTTCTGTAGTCGACACTATCACATCATCTTTCTGCTCATGTTATCACGGTCATGCTGATCAAGCTGCTTATCAACTCTGCTGGATATTGTCAAGTCAATCATATCACTGCCCCACACACTGCTCAACCTGTAGATATGTCATGTACCAATCTCTGAATCTGCTAGTGCACACTGTTCACTGCCATTCACAATTACTGAAGTATTTCTGCTTTACTAGTGCTGAATATCATCATAGGTTATACGTCAAAGTTGTAGGGTATGTACTATCATCATCATCAATTACCCACAGCATGTAATGTGCATGTAAAAATACACATTATGGTGCATAGAAGAATGTCATATAGCATGCATCATGCCATCATTATCAAGCATGTGACATCAAATCAAGGTGCATAGCAGACTATGCATAACATGAAGGAGTATCATCAAAAGCAAACTACCTCATTCACTGTTGTTTGCACATGCTGCTCACACACAGTTTACTCATTCCTGTATAAATTCACTTCTCACACACAGTTTACTCATTCCTGTATAACTTCACTTGTACATGACCATGATGCTGTTCACACCATTGACTGATAAACTTATACTCTACTGCATAGCCATACTTTTCATATATACTATTCTAATTTTACTGTATATCACAAGTTATTATTGTGCATCACTATTTCACCAAATGGAATTGTGCATGCATACCTTGTTTTGCTGTAGATGACCCAAGACTTGTTCATTCATGAGCTGTCCATGTCATTTGTCATTGCTGTGTATTTTCTGAGTGGCTGCCACAATACACAGTCCATCCTTCTTCAATTTGTCTGCTGCTGTAGAATTCCCTTAGTCCATCTTCTCTCGCAATATGTTAGGGCATTCTTCTGCATAAAACTTTTCTGCTATAGAATTGTCAAGATCTCTATCAGCACATACTCTGTCTGAAACAACTCGAGTTTGCTCCCACTAAAATTAGTTTGCTGCTGCTGAAAATCTCAGCTAATATTTCTGAGTCATACTGCTGTCATATCCTCCAAAAAAAAATAACTGTCCCTTCAACCAGCGATCATCAATATAAAGTTCTGCTGGCAATTAAGATCTTCCAAGAGCCGAAATGGGAAGAATAAAGATGCAATCTCAGTGTAATCAGGTTCAAACAAAGTGTTCCTGTGAGCTACTATCATGAATCTTCAGTCCATAAAAAAACTCAGTCCCACTCCGTATTTGCAGTTCCTCGGCGTATTTGCAGACCCCCGGCAACAAAAACTTCAGCTAGCGAATTTCCAAAACTCTGAGATAGCCGTGAATTTCCAGAAACAAATCAGGCAGCCGGCAAGAAACTAATCACATGGATATCAGATCGCAGGCAGCTGGCAAAAATTAAATCACATGGACAGCAGAAAAATCAAATCGCAGAGCTTGTATAGATTGCCGTAAAGATCCCAAAAAATCGCAGAGCTGGTATATATTACTGATAAAGATCCCAATCAAAGAAATCGCAGAGCTGGTATATATTGTCGATAAAGATCCCAATCAAAAATTGCAGAGCTGGTATATATTGCCAATAAAGATCCCAATCAAAAATCGCAGAGCTGGTATGTATATTGCCGATCCAAAAC
>LPNX010455019.1:202298-243069 GCA_001517045.1 Pseudotsuga menziesii
TCGAGATTTGAGTAAAAACACATGGAGATATGTCGAAAATACGAACACAAAAAGTAGTTTTTTTCTTTCTTCCTCCAAAATTAATCAATATTATTTTATTATTTTAACTATTATTTTATTATTTTTACTATTATTTTATTATTTTCCTTAGGAGGCCCATTTTAGACCCCAAAATTTCTCTAATGCATGGCTTATTTAATATTCCAAGTATCTTGGTAATATTGTGTGTGAGCAAACATTTGTTCAACTCATTTGGTATCAGAGTGATTCATCCCTTGGCCATTATTTACACCTTGTGTAAATTTGGTTTTTAACCATTATGCTAGGGTTTCCCTAAAATTGTGGTCTTTGACGAAGAAGGAAAACAGAAGAGATAAAACAATAAAAAAAAGAAAAGGGAGGAAAAAAACAAAAAAACCCATTGTATTATGAAACCACACTTGTATTTTTTGTTTTAACATTACATTAATAAAAACGGGTTTTATGATAAGGGAAAAATGTGATGTCCCCCTCTAATTAAGCATCCAAAAACAACCGCTAACCTACTTAATTCCCATAGGTTCGAGCAGGTACTGCATGAGAGGGAATTGACTGAGGGCATTTGATGCTTAAAGTAGAACAGAACATTCATTTATTGTCAAGTCATTAGTCGAAAAAAAGATGCCTTGTTTCTTTAGGCTTAAAAAGCCAACATCAAAATAAAATTGGATGCATGCAAAAGTGAAGCAGAAACCCTAAAAGTACATGAGATTCTATTTAAGAGGGTTATGAGACTAAAGGAGTTATCTATTATTATTGTTGATTGATTTTGGAGTTTCGAGCAGCAGCACAACATGCAGCCGCGACAGTTGGCATTGGACACGGTGTATTCAGCTATCGAGGGTTCGACAATGAGATATCTGCCCTAGTCTCTTATTGGGATAGATCATCTAGGTTTATCCACAGCATCCATCATATACTTCAGTATTTGGAGATCCAGCACATTCCGAAGGGTTATTAGAGGATCCATGTTTTGCAGCCAGAAGTACTGGGGAAACCATAGAAGGATTCGTTGGGACCAAAAAACCCAGTCTTTCCTCCGCATGTCAGCTTCCTCTTTCTCAGCAGGCCTATCCTACGGCATACAGTGATTGATAGCCATCAGTTTGCTCACCTGGAGCAGCTATCAGCCAAACAGAGCAGCTGGGGGCATGAGGAGCAAAACTGCCAATCAATTCGCTAGGGCACTTAGAGGCAGCCAAACCTCTACATGCGCCAGTCCATCTCTCCAGCATCAACAGACGGACAAGCTCAGAAAGTTTCAGCCCGATCTGACCTCTCCTCCTACAAAAACGTCACCTTTAGTTTGGCGGGTGCTTACGATACTGCGGGTCGATAACATCGGAGGAAAGGAGCACTACTAGACCACCTATCTGGATCTTTATGCATGCAACTATCTATGGAGTCATTATCAGCTGAAATATAAGTGGTAAGTGTTAATTTCTATCTGCAAACCCTAACCCTTATTCAGCTACATTTTAGGGCATTTTTGCATGGCAAGTTTGCATGCCCAGTTGTTTCCCATTTTTGTATGAGATTGAATGTGCGAGTCAGCACTACAATAGAACATTACAGAATATCAGTATTTGGGATATTATAGTGGTATTAGAGCATGTTCCTTGTCAGCGGTGGGCTTGAACATGAGAAGTAGATGAATACAAAAGAGGACACTTTCGTAACCTATAGGAAAACGAGTAGATACACGGAGGAATTTGAGGATATCCATCTCGAAGATACCAACTCAGACATGGACCCAACAGGTATACACTCTGACAGAGGAAAAGGAACAAGAGAAGATGAGGACAGAATGAAGTTTCGCAACCTAGTAAGCGCATTGCAAGACTTAGCCAAAGGGCAAAAGGACGTACTTAATGCAATCAACAGATTATCGGCGAAACCAAAACCAAGTAATAGTAGTACACCTCTCTCACCAGTAGATAGAGGGTCTACAAGCAGTAGTGGGAAACATGCATACACCAATATGCAGAACACACCACACATATATAACAGACCTTCCAGCAAGCCTACTATGCCTCACTTCTTGGTAGATGCAGTAGCAGGTTCAGTCATGCAGGTAGAGCCTAGTGAACCCTTTGGGGCCTATTTACAGGAATACAGCGACTTAGGGGATGAGTTTCATGTAGCCATGTCTTTTTCGGATTTTTGCAACATAAAGTGTAGGAACAGGCCCAAGAATTTCAACAAGGGATTCAATCATAACTATGAGTTGCAGAAAACCTTAGGCAGGTTGACCATCCCAAACTTTAATGGGGCTCGAAGAGGTTCAGCGACGATATGGGTTCAGAAGTTGGATACCTATTTCCAACTCAATCCTATGATAGAAACAAATGCCATTAAATTGGCTACACTCCACCTGGACGGAGAGGCTCATGAGTGGTGGTACCACTGATTAGTGACATTGGGTCACAACACCATCCACTCCTATAGTGAGTTCACTCAGAAACTCATGGAACGGTTCAACAGAAAAGATCCAGAAAAGATCCAGAAATACATTTCAGAGAGTTGGCTCAACTCAAATAGACAGGTAGCGTTGAGGCCTTCATCTCAGAGTTTCAGAGGGTAGTTGTTATGGTGACAGATGTGTCGAAGAGCAGGTTGACTATGTTGTTTACTGAGGCCTTGACAGAGCCACTACAGAGGTGGGTGAAAGCCTACAAACCCTCCACTCTACAAGATGCCATCAGCCGAGCCAGACATCTCCAAGACGCAGTCTCAAAGAACAGGTTCCCACTCAAGACCAACTTTCCAATTAGGGAAAAGGACAAGAAACCTTTCCAGCAAGACTTACCGAAGAAAACATTGTTAGACGATGACACTAGGAAAGACTTGAGACAGAAGAAATTTTGTTTTACTTGTCAGGAACCATGGGTTTAAGGACACAGGTGCTCAGGGAAGCCGAAAGCCCACTACATAGAAGTATATTCAGATAGTGAAAGGGAGGACTACAAGCAAGAAACAACAGAAGAATTGCGGGCAGCAGAGGAGGAATCACTCCAGGGTGATACACCACAGGGAGTTATTGCTACGCTATCTGGAGTACCTAGATTCCATACTCTCAGGGTCAGGGTAATAGTACAGAGCCACAGCGTGGGAGTATTGATTGATGGGGGAGTGCAACTATTGGATTCCAAAACTGAATGTCACATTAGGCAACTACTAGATGACAGATTCATTTTATGTAGTGGATGTCGCAGATACACATGTAGTATTAGGCGTTCAACGGCTTTATTCAATAGGGAAATATACTACAGACTACCGAGCAATGGAAATGGAAATCCAGGGACCAGATGGGAAACGGGTAGTTTTGAGGGGCATGAACACTTATCCCCCAAAACCAGTCTCTTCACAGAGAATGGAGGCAGTGCTCAGGTAAGATGACATAGAATGGTTAGCAAAATGTTTAGTCACCTTTACGAAACCTCCAGAGAACAACACCCAACACCCCGCGGATATTCAGGCCTTATTGCAGAAGCACAAAAAAGGTATTTCAGGATTTGAGCATATCATTGAGCTGGAGGAGGGGACACAGGCAGTCATCACCATTCCTTACCGGCATCCCAAAAGATATAAGGATGAGATCGAGAAGACGATCAAGGAATTACTAGAACTAGGATATATTCGGCCTAGTTCTGGTCCCTTTGCATCATCAATGGTCTTAGTTAAGAAGAAGGATGGCACCTTGCGAATGTGCATCGATTACAGAGCACTCAACAAAAATACCATTAAAAACAGGTATCCCATTCCCAGGATTGATGAACTCATGGACGAGTTGCGGGGTGCCAAATACTTTTCAAAGATTGATCTTCCCTCAAGGTACCACCAGATCCGAGTAAGGGATCAAGACATTTCCAAAACAGCTTTCCGTTGCCACTATGGTCACTATGAGTTCTTGGTCATGCCTTTTGGACTCACCAATGCTCCAGCCACTTTCCAATCATGCATGAACCATACTTTCAGAGCTCAGTTACGTAAGTATTTGCTAGTATTCTTTGATGATATTTTGATTTGTAGCAAAACGTGGGAGGAGCATCTGAAATATTTAGACGAAGTATTGAGCGTTCTAGAAGAGCACTCGCTTTACGAGAAGATGTCTATGTGTGAATTTGTCATGAAGGAGATGTTGTATCTAGGGCACATCATCAATACAGAAGGGGTATAGGTTCATATGGAGAAAATCCGAGATATCAAGGATTGGCCCACGCCAAAAATAGTCACGGAACTGAAAGGATTCTTAGGCCTTTGTACATATTACCGAAGGTGTGTTAAGGGGTTCTCCCAATTTGCCGCACCACTCACTGATCTCACAAAGAAGGGGGCCTTCACCTGAATAGAATTAGCACAAAAAACCTTTGAGGAGATGAAAGTCATCATGAGTTCTTGCCCGGTTTTGGCACTACCAGACTTCTCACAGCCATTTGTAGTAGAATGTGATGCATCAGGGGAAGGGCTAGGGGCAATGCTGATGCAAAACCACCACCCGATTGCATTCAAGAGTAGGAAACTGAAAAACTATGAGTGCCACTACTCCATAAATGACAAGGAGATGCTAGCCATCTTACATGCTCTCACTCAATTCAAACAGTACCTGGTGGGCAGCAAGTTCAAAATCAAGACAGATCATAACAGCCTCAAGTACTTCTTGGAGCAGAAGGAGCTGAATGAGTGCCAACAGAAATGGGTCAGCAAGGTGCAAGCCTATGATTTCGAGATAGAGTATGTGAAGGGTAAGAACAATATAGTAGCTAATGCATTATCTAGACGACCCACTTCATTATCTCTCATGAGTATATCCACAAATTGGAGGTCTCTTCTGTTAGTAGAGTACTCCAAAAATAAATTTGCTTGCGAATTATTGGATGGACAGATTCAGGATGACAGGTACAAAATTATTGATGACATAATCTTTTACAAGAGCAGGATATACCTCGTCCTGGAATTAGCCTTAAAAAAGAAGATCATACAGGCATCACATGACTCCCCATTATTAGGACATCAAGGTTTCTTGAAGACCTACAGGCAGATTCGAGAGAGATTCTCATGTAAGGGTCTCAAGGGGGAAGTTATGCAACACGTGCGGGAATGCAACATTTGTCAACAGAACAAGGTTGAGCACATCCATCCAGCAAGGTTACTTCACCCACTACCAATTCCAAAATAGAAGTGGGAAAGTATCTCCAAGGACTTCATTACAGGGTTTCCCAAGGTCCAAGGGCGAGATTGCTTATATGTCATGGTTGATCGACTGACCAAATTTCCCCATTTCTTTGCTATCTTATCCGATTACACCACAACCCAGGTAGCCGAGTTATTTTTCAGAGAGGTCTTCAGATTACATGGGCTACCCAAGACCATTGTCAGTGATCCGGACAGTAAAATCACCAGTTCCTTCTGGCAGGAGCTATTCAAATTGGTAGGGACAGAACTCGCTATAAGTACGAGCTATCACCCGCAACGCGACGAACAGACAGATATTGTCAACAAGTGGGTTGAAGGGTATCTGCGAAATTATGTAGCACCAGGACGTGGATTAAGTGGCTACAGTTAGGGGAATATTGCTACAATACCACCTACCATATGTCTATTTGGATGACACCTTTTAAAGCATTGTATGGCTATGAGGCACTGACCTTTGCAGATCTAGATTTTGGAGACAGCAGAGCACCCAAGGCCAAAGATTGGATACAGGACAGTCAGGATATCCTTAAGCTCCTGAGAGAGATCTTACAGGCAGCACAAAATCAGCAGAAACTCTACGCATACAGACACAGGATTGAGAGGAGCTTCGAGGTAGGAGATCTGGTATACTTATGGCTACAACCATATAGGCAATCTTCCCTCAAGAAGAAAGGAGCGAAAAAACTAAAACCTCGCTTCTACGGTCCTTAGAAGGTAATTCGAAAGGTTGGAGAGGTGGCTTATGAGCTAGAACTCCTGGAGGAAAGCAAGATTTACAATGTATTTCATGTGTCCAGTCTCAAGAAAGCATTAGGACAACACATTGCTTCATCCACTGAGTTACCTTCCTTAGATGTACTGCTACAATACCACCTACCATATGTCTATTCGGATGACACCTTTTAAAGCATTGTATGGCTATGAGGCACTGACCTTCGCAGATCTAGATTTTGGAGACAGCAGAGCACCCAAGGCCAAAGATTGGATACAGGATAGTCAGGATATCCTTAAGCTCCTGAGAGAGAACTTACAGGCAGCACAAAATCAGCAGAAACTCTACGCATACAGACACAGGATTGAGAGGAGCTTCGAGGTAGGAGATTTGGTATACTTATGGCTACAACCATACAGGCAATCTTCCCTCAAGAAGAAAGGAGCGAAAAACCTAAAACCTCGCTTCTACGGTCCTTACAAGGTAATTCGAAAGGTTGGAGAGGTGGCTTATGAGCTAGAACTCCTGGAGGAAAGCAAGATTTACAATGTATTTCATGTGTCCAGTCTCAAGAAAGCATTAGGACAACACATTGCTTCATCCACTGAGTTACCTTCCTTAGATGTTGAAGGGCTACTGGTACTGATTTCAAAGCAAATCTTACAGGTGTGAGAAAGGAAGCTCCAAAACAGGGTGATTCGAGAGTATTTGGTGAGATGGAAGGAATTACCTATGGGGGATGCCACATGGGAAGGAGAGCAAGTATTGCAGCATCCTAGTTTGCAGTTGCTTGAGGACAAGCAATTTCAAGCGGGGAGGACAGTGATGTCCCCCTCTAATTAAGCATCCAAAAACACCCGCTAACCTACTTAATTCCCATAGGTTCGAGTGAGTACTGCATGAGAGGGAATTGACTGAGGGCATTTGATACTTAGAGCAGAATAAGACATTCATTTAGTGTCAAATCATTAGTCGGATAAAAGAAGCCTTGTTTCTTTAGGCTTAAAAAGTCAACATCAAAATAAAATTGCATGCATGTAAAAGTGAAGCAGAAACCCTAAAAGTGACATGCAAACCCTAAAAGTACATGAGACTCTATGTAAGAGGGTGATGAGACTAAAAAGTTACCTATTATTATTGTTGATTGATTTTGGAGTTTCGAGCAACAACACAGCGTGCAGCCGCGACATTTGGGGTTGGAGACAGTGTCTTCAGCTAGCGAGGGTTCGACAATGAGATATCTACCCTAGTCTCTTATTGGGATAGATCATCCAGTTTTATCCACAGCATCTATCATATACTTCAGTATTCGAAGATCCAACACATTCCGAAGGGTTATTAGCGGATCCATGTTTTACAACCAGAAGTACCGGGGAAACCATAGAAGGATTCACTGGGACCACAAAACCCAGGCTTTCGTCCGCATGTTAGCTTCCTCTTTCTCAGCAAGCCTATCCTACGACATACAGTGATTGTCGGCCATCAGTTTGCTAGCTTGGAGTAGCTATCAGCCAAACAGAGCAGTTGGGGGTGTGAGCAGCAAAAGTGCCAATCAATTCGCTAGGGCACTTAGAGGCAACCAAACCTCCGCATGCGCCAATCCATCTCTTCGGCATCAGCAGATGGACATGCTCGAAAAGTTTCAGCCCGATTGGACCTCTCCTTCTACAGAAACATCACCTTCAATCTGGAGGGTACTTACGGTACTGCAAGGCGGTAACACTGGAGGAAAGGAGCACTACTAGACCACCTATCCGGATCTTTATGCATGCAACTATCTCTGGAGTCATTATCAGTCGGAATATCAGTGGTAAGTGTTAATTTCTATCTGCAAACCCTAACCCTAATTCAACTACATTTTAGGGCATTTTTGCATGGCAAGTTTGCATGCCCAGTTGTTTCATATTTTTGTATGAGATTGAATGTGCGAGTCAACACTACAGTAGAACATTAGAGAATATCCGTATTTTGGATATTACAAAAAAGCAGTGTTACCAACATCGGCCGAGAAATAGCCGATGTCTAAGAAATCGCGAGTTTTTCAGCTCGACGTTTTTTTCTCAAAAAATTGCAGAAAAAATCAGGGTGATTTTTTCCCGAGATATTGCCGATTTTTTCGAGGTGATCTTTTCCCGATATATTGTCGATTTTTTCCCGATTTTTTCCCGATTTATCTCGAGATATTGCCAATTTTTTCTCGATTTTTTCTAAAGCTGAAATTGAATATTTTTGTATTTTTTTAAGTTTGCCGATTTATTGCCGATGTTTGCCAAGGTGTTGCCGAGATATCCCGAAACGATGTTTACTGGACCTTGCCGATTTTTTTGCCACGCCGATGTTTGCAACACTGCAAAAAAGTATTAAATTATAGAGTGAAGGATCAATCGTATTTTAAGAAAATATATTATAAGGGTGAGTCCCAAGGCTTAATATTTTTTTTTTACAAAAGTTAATCCCCAAGATTTGAACTTGGGTGGGCAGGGTAACATTCATTCTTCCCAACCACCCAATCTACACACAATCTACAAAGAAGTTTTAAGACGAAAAAGAAGTCAAAGTTAAAAGAAATAGTCAAAGGAAGACAAATTATCACCGAAAAAGATTAAATTAAAGGAAGAATCTTCGAAGAAGTCAAAGCCAATTGAAGGCTCGTCAAAGAATTCAAAGTTGTAAGAATGACTATCTATTATCAAAGAAGTCAGAGATTATGGAAGCTAGCTGGTGACTACAAATAGAAAAGTTAGAAACAGTTAAGGCGTTATCAAAGAAACAATGAATATTTACGCAACATAAATACAAAATCAGAAGTATTGATTAAACTACATGAGCTACATGAAAACTTCAAGGAACAAAATATTTTTGACCAAAAAAATCATATAGAAAAATTGTATGCGCAAATCAAGGAATTAAAAGATGAAAGTGATTTCAATCAGAGATTAAAAAATCAAGATATAAAGGAAGAAAGAAACGATTACAAAACAAAAATAATATGCTTGAACAAAATCATTAATGACAAGGATGAAGAATTGACGCAGATACGAAATAAATTAGAAGATCAAGAATAAAAAATCAGCCATTGTTGACAACAAATAAAAGTTCTTCAACAACAAAATGATGACTCTGAAAAGGCAAACAAGTTGGAGATTGCAAAAAGTAATAAAGCATTATCCAACAATTCCGAAGAAATTTTTAGATTAAAGAACCATAATAAGACGTTAGTCATGAAAATTAAGAAATTGAAAAATAGTCGGAAGGCAAAACACTCTACAAAACACATTGAAGGAAAGCCATACTTCAAATTCATCTTTTCAAGTTTTGGTGTTGTCTGAATCACTAGGGTTTCGTCTCGGCCGTCAGCGTTCCAATGTCGACCACTGGTGGCCTCTCGGCCGCCTCCCATGTATCCTCCTGATCCGGATCCTAATGGATCTAGCTTTGATGCTCGCTTTCGGCGCATCGTGGCTTCTCAACTGCTTCCCTCCTCAGGCTCCCTCCCCTCCTAGCGTTTTGTTATGCGCTCTAAGATCCCGGACGTAAATCTCTCCTCTGCAGCCTCCAAGCAAAAAGCCGTCACTCTCTCTGAAAAGGGTCTCATAGGAATGTTCACGGGTCTTTGGCCCTCCCCTAGATCCATTGAAATCTAGCTCAACAAAAACTGGAGACCCCTCATCCAAGGAGAAGTTCAGCAAATCTTCTGTGGAAAGGGCTATTTTGTTCTCATCTTTGAGAAAAAAGAAGATCGAGACCTCATCTTCAGGAATGGGTCGTATTTCATGGGGCCTAGGGGCGTGTACCTCAACAAATGGGACCTCTCTTTCAACCCTGAGAAAGACATCCCAACGACGGTTCCAGTCTGGGTTAAACTCCCCCGTGTCCCTCTACATTGTTGGAATGATGAGGACTTTTGCTCAACCGAAAATACACTAGGGAAATACATCGATAAATCTGAGCCCAAGGCTCCCATGTTTTCCTATGCCAAGATATGTGTTGAAGTGGATCTAGAGAAAGGTCTTCTAGAGGCCATCAATCTCTCAATGGATGGTTGGAATCATTTGCAGACTATGGACTATGAGCAAATTCCTTTTAAATGCAAAGTCTGCCATGAATACGGGCACTTTGCAAAATTCTACCCAAAAAAGCCAGAAAGACCCAATGCAGATGAAGCTCCTGAAGAAGGATGGAATGAAGTCAATCGAAGAAAAGGTGCAAGGACCGCACCACAACAAGCCCATCCCTCCACTGCCAAGAATACCGCTGGAAGTAAGTTTCAAGTTCTAGCTAGTGAAGACATTGAAGTAGTCGAAACAGAGGCAGCAGAAGGCACGTTGAATTCAAAGGAAGTTGAGGATCCAAAAAAACCACTGCCCCCATCAATGCAGGACGAACCGATGGCTCAACCTACTCTCGCCTAAAACCACCCAAAAGCAAGGTCAGATTCCTCATCGAATTCTGGAGGGTTAGTTACCAGATCTAGGGCAAAAGCGCAAACGGGGGAAACTTCGGAGAACACCAATGAAAATCAAGAACCTCAAGGCAGAAAGGGAAGAAAGTCAAATAAGACCGTCAAGGAACAAGAAACTGCTAGGGAAAAAGCGACAGGGAGGCAGTCTAGTCTAGATTTCTTAGTAAGAAACTCCTCAACCAGTAAGTACCTAATCGGTGTCGACAAAAAAAGAAGAGATAGGGCGCCCCAGCCCCCCAAGAAATAATGAAGCTTGTCTCCTGGAGCTGCCAAGGTTTACGAGGTCAGCAAAAGCTAGAAGCTATCAAAAGATTCAAATCAATGGAAGCTAACTCCATCCTCATCATCCAGGAGACAAAAAGGACTGTAGAAGACAGTCTTTCAACAATGGGAAAAATTTGGACTAAAGGAGAAGGGAAAGCAGTCAGCGCCATCGGCGCCTCAGGGGGTCTGCTCATCTAGTAGGACATGGAAAGATACTCAATGTGCACCGCCATTGAAAATAGGAATTGGCTCTTTTTCGAGCTTGAAGACAAAGAAAGCAAGGTGGCCCTTTGGATCGAAAACATCTATGGCCCAACTACTCAGGTAAATAAAGATGCTTTCTGTAATACATTGGAGGATCAGTGTGCCAGGAAAAAACATCTCCCTTGCATCATAGCCGGTGACTTCAATGTCACCATCTCGAATGAGTAAACAACAGGTGGATCCAAAGTCAAGGATCCCTATGGAGAAAGGTTGGAAGACTTAATTTCTCTATGGGGCTTAATCGACATCAAGCCAAAAAATGGAAAATTTACTTGGAGCAATAAAAGGCTAGGTCCGGGGCACATAGCGGCTAGACTGGATCGAATTCTGGTAAGTACCTCCTTCCTCAAAAATCCGGTAATCCCAGAGTCCAAAATGCTATGCTCTATTGCCTCAGATCATAAACCCGTTTGCTTCTTCCTCTCGAACGTGGGAAAATTAGGGTCGCTCCCTTTTTGATTTAACCCACTGTGGTTAGAAACGAAGGGAGTCCTGGACATCATAAAAAATGCTTGGTTCCCCCAACTACATTTGGGAACAAAAGCTCAAACAAGTCAAGATCGCTCTCAAACAGTGGGTCACAAAACACTATCAAGAGCCAAAGAAAATAAAGTTTGAGCTTGTCAATTAAATGGAAGCCCTACAAGCAAAAATGGAGCATGAAGAAATAACCAGAGACCTCCTGGTTTAGGAAATAGAGCTTGAGAGAAAAATCCAAGTCACACTCAAGCAAGAGGAAGAAGACTGGAGGCTGTGATCCCGTAAGCTCTAGCTCAAGGGTGGGGACCAAAACACCATGTTCTTCCAAAATCAGCACAAGGAGCAGTAGAGGAGGAATACTTTAAAGGAGCTCAAAAAGGAAGATGGAACCACAATCACAAATCAAGACGAGATCACATTTGAGGTAAGGAATTTCTTTGAGAAGATTTACAATGAAGAAGAAGAAACTTCTCACGATGAAATGTCGAATATGATCAAAGGCATTCCCACTCTCATTAGCCCAAAAGACTCTGAAGCCCTGGAAGCTCCCATTTCCGAAGTTGAAATAAAGAAGGCCATCTAGATTCTTCATCCAGACAAAGCTCCTGATCTAGATAGCTTTTCAATCTGTTTCTATAGATTGTGTTCGCAAATAATCATAAAAGACCTAGTTCGGCTCATCTCCTGGATTCAGTCCAAAGGGAAAATGGGCGGGGCCACTAACTCCACTTTTCTTGCCCTCATCCCTAGAGACTCAAACCCCACCTCCATCAAACGCATCCGGCCCATTTCTCTCTGCAATGCCTCTTACAAAATTTTCGTCGAAATCCTTTCTTTAAGACTGAAGTCCGTCATCCCCGCTTTCATCTCTCCCAACCAAGGTGGTTTCATTGCTGGTCATTATATCAATGACAACATTCTCCTCATTCAAGAGGCTATACACTCCAGTATAAAGCGGAGTGAATCATGTATGGCTATAAAACTAGATCTAGCTAATGCCTTCGATCAGTTAAGGCATGATTTTATTTTTTTGATCATGGAAAAGTATGGTTTCTCCCCTTTCTTCATCAAATAAATGCAAGCTTGTATTAGCTCACCCTAGATAGCCCCCGTAATCAATGGTAGACCCTCCAATTTCTTCAAAGCAAAACGAGGAATCAAGCAAGGCTGCCCTCTTTCCCCCTTCCTTTACATTCTAGTGGTTGACTCCCTGAGCATAAGACTTTAGCGTCTCCTTGCGGACGGAACCATCCCAGGCCTTTCCTTCTCCGGTGGAGTTCAACCCATTAACCATGCTTTTTTGTCAACGATACCATTCTGTTGGGAAGTACCTCCACCCAAATCGCCAGAAGCTTCCAAATATCCCTTGATCTTTTCCTTCGCACCTCAGGTAGCAAGGCTAATCTTGACAAATGCTAGCTTTACGGATGGAACTGCAACGCCAAAACTCTTTGGGATATCTCCTAGATTCTAAGAATCAAAGTGAGCCATGACTGGACTCATTTCAATTACCTAGGAATGCCCATATCCAAAAAGTCCATCTCTTCTTCGATGTGGAGACCCATCATCTAAAAAATCAAGAACAAAATCCACTTCTTGGGATCAAGATGGCTAAATCTAGCAGGGAAATCCACCATGATACACTCAGTCCTCTCCTCTTATCCAATCTACTCAAGCTCGATGATTCTTGCTCCAAAGATGGTAATGAACAGTTTTAGCTTGGAGATTAGGAAATTCCTCTGGCAAGGAGCTAAAGTCCAAAAATAAAATATTTCATCCGGTAAATTGGTCTACAGTCAAAGCTCCCAAACTCAAAGGTGGGCTGAGTATAAGAGATCCGGAACAAATGAACAAAGCTTTAAGGGCCAAACACGTCTGAAGGATGGCTACAGGAAGTAATGAATGGTGGAAAGAGGTAATAAGGAAGAAATATATCAAGAAGCCTAGATCCAAGATATTGAACTGCAACTAGGATGGACAAGGCACATCCATTTGGCAATTATGTAAAACCTCTATCAACCTAATACAAAATGAGTTCTATTGGATTCCCGGCAATGGTAAAAGGACCAGGATCTAGACAGACAGTATACTCGGGCACCCCCTTTTATCCTCCATCCCCTCATTCGAAGACTTCTCCAAATGGACCAGCGACAATGGCATCCTCACGCTCTACGACATCTCCAACTGGGATCGGTCAGGAAATTGGCGAGGTTGAAAAAATATTCATCCTCCTCCGCTTCTTTTCCACGCCCTTGATCTCTTCCTCTCTCTCTTGCATGGGAAATCCCCCATCAACAAACGTACCAAGGACACGATTGGCTAGGGCCGCAAGGGCGATTACACAGTCAAGGAAGGTTACAGGATTTTGGAGGCCGATACAAGCCATGCTTCTGCAAGTCTCTGGAAAAAGGTTTGGAATCCAGATTGCATTCCCAAAGTCAATCACTTCTTTTGGCTCCTAATGCATAATAAACTCCTCACAACAGACAACCTCAACAAAAGGGGAATAGAAGGTCCCTCCAGATGCGCGCTATGTAATTCTCAATCGGAAATAGCCTCACATCTCTTCTTCAATGCTGCGCCTCCTCACAGGTTTGGCAAAGCATCATGCATTCCCTCTACCCTCATTTCAAGCCCCCCCATCATCCAAGGAAGCTCCTTATACCTTGGAACCCTCTCTTCCCTGGAACTCTCCGAAAGAGACCTATTTTGCAGACTCTAGAATACCATCCCTAAAAATCTCTGCTGGCAACTTTGGTTGGCCAAGAATGGAATTATCTTTGAAGGAAAGGAAATGTCCCCGAGTCAGATCGCCTCTAAAATAATTGGCATGACTGCAGAAAACTTGGCTTCAAAAGGTATTAGCTACCCCATCTAAGAGGACCTCTCAGAAAAAGAATCTAAGTGGTGCAGTCCTTTTCTCCATTAGAGCTCCCCTCAGTCCAAATTCCTCTAGATCTCCCCACCCTAGGAAATCAAGAAAAACCCTGATGATTTTGCACGATGGAGACAAGAGCAGAATTCCTACTCACGTTTCTTTGATGGTGCCTCAAGAAGCAACCTTGAGGAGGCAGGTGCAGGAGGGGCCATCCTTGACCTTGGAGGACAAACAGTTAAGACCTTTGCTTGGGGTATTGGACATAAGACTAACAATGAGGCAGAATGGTTGGCATTTCTGCAAGGCCTAGAAATGGCATATCGAGGAATCATTTCAAACCTTCTTGTCTTTGGGGACTCTCGCCATGTCATCCTAAAGATGCGCTCAGGTTATTCCGCTAGTTCCATCAACTGCAAGAAATATTACAACAGAATTTCTCAACTAAATCTCCCCCCCAACACTTCCTTCTTCCATATCCTTAGATCGAACAATGCTTACGCTAATAATTTAGCCAATAAAGGGGCCTCCCTTCCCCAAGGTTCTTTATCCCTCAATGGTCATGATGTTGTACACAAGTTTATCCCCTAACCTAGTTCTAAACCTCCCCCCCTTGCTCATGTTCCCACCCCCACTTGCATGCACACTCCCTAACTACTTGTCCCGTCAACTGGTTTTTTGTGCCCTCCCTTGGCAGCTCTTGGAACCTCACAGCGTCGGCCTTGACCCCTCAGGCCACTGTTCGACCTTCTCTCTATCCCAACGTCTGCACTTGGATTTTTTCGATGAGTTAGAAGAGCTCCCCAACTCCTTCCAAGCTCTTTCGATGATTGGTACAGGGTCTGCAGTAACTTCTCCGCAGCTACGACTGAAGTCGCCACCTTCCTTCCGCACAATGAATACTTCATTGTTTGGGCTCCACCCACCTCTCCAACGTTAAATCCCAGCAGTTCCCTCGATGTCCATATCTCTCCTCGGCTTGCAGAACACAGAATGAAAAACAGGGGTTCAAGATCTAGGCACCACAATTTGAAGGCAGGTCTGGATGACTTGAAGAAGAACATCTGCAGGCTCGCAGACTTCATTGTAGTGGGCATCATGGATAATTGGGAGATGGCGTCGGATGTGAAACAATTGGTCTTAGACGTGCGCCATGTCTCGTATCAAACCAACTGCCATGACTCTCGCATCGATGGCCACAACAGAGACCTTAGAGAGCTGATGGGCACGGTTGACCACATCAAGGAAGACCTCCAGAAACTCATTCAGATGAATTAGTGTAGCCACTGTCAAGAACATCCTGGGGAAGCTGCTCAGCCAATGGAAGAATATTCAGTCACCCATCCTGTGGGTTCTCAGGCAAACCAAAATGATTTCCTCTTCCTAGTTAATGTTTTTTTGTACTATTTTGAACCAACAGTTCGTATGTAGTTACTCTACTTCAGTTATAGTTCACAGTAGGAAATATCACGACGGTATTAGAAGGCTTTCTTTTACAACAACAATTTTTGTAGATATTCTATCTCAGCTCTCTTCTTTCAGTTTTCTCAGCTCTGTACTGAATGGTTGTGCACAGCCCTTTAAATATTTAATTACTTTCCAGTTTCTGTTAAAAAAAAAGGAAAGCTTCTAGACAAGCAGGAAGAAAATAATTGCATCAGAAATCATAACGAAGATCTTAAGGAACAACTTAAGAAGTCCGAAGATTATAGGAAGTCGCAAGTAGAATTGATTAAGAAGTTTCAAAATGACAACATGCAATTAGAAAACAAGTTGGAAAAGATACAGAACGAAACATTAAAACCTCAAGGGATGAAAATACAATCCCCAACTCAGATCAATGTTCAAAAGTCGACGCTCGTAAAAGAAAATGACATTGTGAAGATTCTCTATCGACACCCCAATCATAAAAACCGATATCCTAAAAAGGGGGAAATATCAAAAGATAATGGTACTAATGCGATCAAAGCTCCTGACATCAGATCAGTAGGAAATCCCAACAGTCAGCAACAAATCAATTTGTGATAGATTGATCCGTCAACATTCGGAAGTTATGCTCTACACTTAGAAGTTTGTATCAACACGTTTCGTCAGCTATGACGTCACAAGGAACGATGTGACAACATTATAAGGCTTTGAGGACAAATCCATTCCAAGAGAGAGGCAATGTTATGAACATAATAAGTAATAATTAAATAATAAAATAATTAATAGTTAGCGTGATTAAGAGACACCTCGTTTGGGTGAACAGACACCATGAGGACCTATTTATACCGGTCCTGTGTCATTGTAAAGATCATCGATTATTTATTCAATATTCAATATTATATTCATATTCATGGCTTATTTAATATTCCAAGTATTTTGGTAATATTGTGTGTGAGCGAACATTTGTTCGGCTCACCTATATAGGCAATGATTTGATGATATGTAATTAGTTGTTGTAGCATGAAGTTTTTTGAACTCTAGAGGCCATTTAGAGCCTCTTTGTTTATGTATTTTGGGTCAGATATGGATTGCACTCTATGCTATTTTAGTTATATGCACCCTTGCTTGCTATATACATGAGAAAATTTGCATATTTGTGTATAATGGTTTGGATTCATATGGATGCACATGAATATATATTTTTTTTTTCAAAATTTGAATATTTCATGTATTTTTTGGTCTGGTTATTTTCCCCTTTTTCAGTTCTGATCTGATTCAAATTTTAGGGCTTGACCGGTTCGATGACCAGTATGGTTCTAATACTATTGTGATAAATGGCATCATTAAAAACAAAGAAAAGGTTCTCTTGTATATGAATCCTTTTGGGAAGAGTCTTAGATTTGGTATCTACTATCAAATTTGTTGCGTGAACATGAGACAAAGATGGGGTTATAGAAAATTTAATTACTGTCACTAGTAAAGTTATCAGTCTGAAAATAGAAAAGAATTTGGAAAAATGTATTGAAGTCCGCAGAGAGCTCACTACTAAATATTGTCAATGGAGAAAAGCAAGGAAGACCAAAGGTTGAATAGACCATGGGAACAGTATGAGCATATCAACTCTTTTGGGTTAAAATATTTACTCTTATGGTATAATGAAGTAATTTTATGAAAAAAGGAAACATGCATATGAAAACATATTAAAATGAAAATGAGAGAGAAAACCTTAAATTTGTCAGTCTTGTTAATAAAATCCCAATCTCCAAGAAACGTTACCTCCAATTTGGCATGTTCAAGATCCTATATACACACGACTACATGGAATAAAACTGATAACAATTTGGAAAATACAACTTAATACTTGAAAGGGAAACAACTAGAATGACTCACAGCGTGGAGCTCCTCTACTGCAGGGAAAGGTCCGTTGGAGGCAACCTAATCCTTTCCCAGAAAATCTGTGACAACAAAGTTGTTGATAATCACCAGTTATAATATAGCCCACACAAACATCACTTAATATTCTGAAATATATAAAACAGATAAAAATTTAAGTACACAGGTTTCAGACTCGTGCCAAGTTGCTGCATACTGAATAATATTAGAGCAATGATTTGGTATGGCCTGTGAAAGTCTAGAACTTTTCTTTTATGAATGAAATAAAATAATATTTTCAATATTAACTCATTATTTTTCCTTGTCTTTACTCTTTAATATAATATGAAATAGAAAGGGAGAATGCCTACCTATTCTCTGTTTCATTTGTTGAGAAGTCATTTCCTACTAGATTCCTGCATGTCATGATATTACTTATTACAATTTGTATAGTGTAGCTGATGGAAACAAGCTTGTTGATGATGATTCCCAACAATAGATACTGACATTTACTAGTTAAGAAGGAAGCCACCAATTATAACTGAGATAGAAATATAGACAGGTGGTCATATATAAAGAGACAAAAGAAGGCAGAGTGCAAGAGCTATAGCAAATTTCTATTCATAAATTTGAAAAGTCAACTGATGAATTTGTATCAGAAATTACTCCTGTTTGCATACACTTTCAAATTGTTGACAACAACCCATGCTGGAAGAGCTCCTGAAAAATGGTTGTAAGATAGATCTCTGCAGGCACAGGACATCAGCAGTACAGCATGACATAATTGTTAATAAAATTGAGATTTCAAACAAAATAATGTATATTATCTAAAATATACACATATGAGAGTGTTATGACGCCTAACAAGGCTGCTGGGAGAGGGGAGCAGGAGGGAAACGCTAAATTTTCAAAATCCTCCATTTTTAGAGTGTTTTATATAAATACATATTTTAATTTATTTTGATGCATGTATATTAAAACAACATGTAGAATGCCAAATTAGCTGTAGAAAACATGAACAACATTGCGATCAAATGATCAATCATCAACAACATCAACCTTTGATTTTCAACATATAATATTTGCCATCAACAAACTATAACAGATAACATCAAACCATGAAATGAAACGGAGCATCATATTCATTACCAAAGACTTGTAAGATTCAATAAAGAATTTAAACTTTAAAGGTAGGCTCAAAGTTAAAACTCAAACTTATCTAATGTTTACAAAATAGGCCATAATAAACATTAAATACAAAGTACTATCTACTATGCTTTCCTCTTCCCACGAGAAACTTCCATTTTCTTTTCTCATGATCTAAGTACAGGAATAGGAGCAAATGGAAGTGTTCATGGAACATGAAAAGTAGCTGCATGCCCCCCATGGATTGCTGGATGTTGTGAAAATAAAGTAAAAGCTCCTACATCTGAATATCTGCTGGTGGTTGGGGGTGGCATCTCTGTTGTATGAATTTGATCACCATCTTGATCAAATTCAGCCTCCAAGCATTTTAATGCTATGGCTCCATCCTCCAATTTAGCCTCCTATGGATTGTTGTCCCAAATCAAATATGTTCTATCATTCTTGGCCGCATCACAATAATGGGACAACAATCTCAAGTTGTAATGCACATATTAAACCAAGCTTTCTGCCTGATCTACATTCAAGCTATTCTTCTTCATGTCTTGGATAAAGTTGTAGGTGCTCCAACATCTCTCTGCAAAATAAGTGTTAACAACCTGTGGAAGCACCCTCACCACCAATTTATACAAATATGTGGTAGAGGAGCCACGCATGTTCCACCATTCAATAGGACTCAACCTATCTCGATCTTTGGTTGCATGCAGGTTACCAAGGACTCCATGTTCACTAATGTATTTGCTCAATTCACTTCATACTTGAGCACTCTTCATCAGGGACAAACTTGTCTAATGCAAGCATATACCCACTCTGCACCTTTGGACCTGTATGTGGTTTTCTCCAAACTCCACCCCAAGTGTTGCTTAGGTCATCTAACATGGAGAATAATATTTTGGTGTAAGTAAATATGCTAGGGCATAGAGAGGATCAATCAGATTATCCCACCTTTGGACTCTTGACCACATTTCTATGAATAAGATCATACAAGGTTACATCTCTCTGCTTAACAATGTCTTTGATTTGGCCAAGCATGCTCTCCATCTACTCATGCACCTCCACAGTCACCGAATGATCTGTATCTACAAACTGAATCAAACTATAAATGGGCTTGGTGAATTGCAAAAATAAAAACCTAACTGGTGCACAAAACTAGCCATCAAGAACAGTGTACACGTAAAAGTCATGTTTATCAGATGTGCTTGTAGCTCTATCTTTCAAATTCTTCCATGAATCACTTGAGACCATACTAGCCAATGCCTTTCTTACTTCCAAAAGTTACCTAAAGGTGAGGTAGTAGCTAGCAAATTAGTCTTTGCAATCTTCAATAGCTCCAACCTACCTAGAGTTATTGTGAAGAATGTGGTGGGCCATGCTATGATTTTTGATAAATTTTATGCTTTTCTTCCCTCTCTTGCAGAAGGCACAAATCCATCGATAATTAGGGTCCCTCATCTTAAATATATGCTATAAACAATTTTGATTATAATTCAATTGATTATGTATGTTTACAAACTGCATTTAATACATTGAATATAGGCGAATATATGCAAATAAACTAACCACACAAAACAGAAAGATAGGCGTCAAAGCACACTTACTTCTCATTAATTAATGTACATATATACATGAGAAGTGACCCTTGGTTTCATATTCCAAGTGGCCTTTGTTGCTGCCTAATTCACACCTCGGGTCACATAGCATAAATCTTCAAGCCACTAGGTGCGACCTTGGGGGCAAGCTTGAGCCAAGTACTGTCACCTATTACTCAGCTTCTCTGTCTAGGCTAACTCCTAGCAAAGCCAAGGGGGGTAGTCCCTATTAAAAGAAAATCTATGGTTTTTAATCTGCGAAAGAAGAGACTAATTCTAGAAGTTAAGATGAAATGCATAAAATATCACAACGGACTATTGCAAGAAAGAGATCACATCAACGACATATGACAATGTAAATATCATTCACGACATTTTGCAAAAATTGATTTAAGCATGAAAAATAGCATAGACCAGTGGCGATGAATAAGGAATGCATGTAAAAGTGGAGTATTGTTGTGTCGTGTAAGTATTGTAGTTGTCTCGTTGGTCAGTTTAAAAATTATTAAGGGAGTGGGTAAATTGTTGGTCGATTTTATTAATATGGTAGTGATCTGGATTATTGGAAGGGAGAGGGAATTCCAGATATACCCAAGGGGTACGAGGAATATGTCCGGAATTACTTAAAAGTGGTTTTCACAGCAAAATGTAGGCTAAACAGGAGTTGTAAGGGTGTGTCCAACACTACACCAAATAAGGGTGTAGCCTAACAAGGCCCCGCGGTCACTGTTTAGTGGTTTCCGCTTCACTTGAAGACTTTTCCCATGAAGGTTTCCACTTCACTGTTTAGCGGAATTTTAGTCGGAAGACCCTTCGATACAGGCCAACGGCGGACGGCGAAAGAAAAAAAATTTCGAAAATTTTTCTAAGTGTGAAAACTGTCGGAAGCCTTCAGCTGAAGACCGCCGAAACGTCGGCCTCCTTTAGCTGGAAGAACTTCCGATAGCGTCGGCGAAAGAAAAGTTGAAGACAGAATCGAGGGTTTCGACGGAGAACAAGTGAAGTCGAAGCCGCAGTGTCGGCGAAGATCACCTGAAGATCGTCGAAACGTCGGCTTGTTTAGTCGAAGGAACACCCGATACAGACCAGCGGCGACGGTGGTGGGAGGAAGAGTCGACGGGGTGTCAGCGAAAAAGAGAAGAAATTGGAACCGACAAAGCCACTGGAAGAGGGAGTAGGCGCCGCAACGGCGGCGAAAGGAAAAGGATGAAAGCGTCGACACAGAGGAGAAAGAAGGAGCTTTCGCCGAAAATTTTTTCGAAGTACCGAAAGCGTCGAGAAGCTTTAGATGATCGAACCGTCGATGCGGCGGCGAAGGAATGAAGAAATTGTCAGAAAATTTTAGTTGATCGAGGAGCCGAAACGTCGGCAGAGATCTCTGGAAGACCGCCGAAACGACGGCAGAGATCTCTGGAAGACCGCCGAAACGTTAACGAAAATTACTTGATGGAGCAGCCGATGCGGCGGCAAACATCGGCGAAAATTAGTTGAGTAAGTAGCCGACACGGTGGCGGCAAGAAGAGGAAGACAAAAAGAAAAATTTTCCGAAAATTTTCCTAAGTACAGAAATCATCGGGAAAAAAGTTAGTTGTTTGGTCCGCCGAGGCGTCGGAAAGAGTTAGTTGTTGGGACCGCCGAAGCGTCAGAAGAAATTAGCTATTTGGTCCACCGATGCGTCAGAAAGAGTTAGTTGTTTGGACCACCGATACGTCGGAGAAAATTCGCTGTTTGGATCACCGATACATTGGAAAATTTTTGTTGATTGGGTCGCTGACTCATCGGAGGAAATTAGTTGATGGAACCACCGATACATCGAAAAAATTTAGTTGAAGAGACCGATGATGAGCGTCGGAGAAAACTTGTTGCTTGGGTCGCCGAAACATCGGAAGCTTAGTCAACTAAGGATCCGATACGTCGGAAAATTAGTTGGGAAGAGACCCGATTTGATGAAGGAAATTTTGAGTTTTTCAAGTGGGATTTCTCAACGGATTTCAGCTGCTTCTTAGTGGGATTCTCAGCAGTTTCCAGTGGATTTTTAGGGCTGAAAAGGAGGAAATTCTAGGTGGCTGAAGTTGACATTTCATACCAGAATACAGTTGTAAATTTGGTGAAAATCGCCATTTTAGAAGTGGTGTGATTTTCACACCCGAAGTCAGAATGGAGCATGTGGGTAGACGTTAGAAAGCTTATCCAGCAGGGAACAAGGGTGAATCACCAGAGTGGAATGCGGAGCAGAAAAGTACTAGTGGTTATTTGAAAAAAAAATGTGTAGCTATCAATATGGACAAATCCGAGAATTGCATGCCTAGAGATAGCAAAGACCATTAAGTCGAACCAGCTATTATGCGGAAGAGGAATTCCAGGCAAAGATGAGGGTTTTGAAAAGGAAAATCCCTTAAACCCTGTCTTGTTAACCATATTCATATTTTATAAGCTTGTGTACATAGAAATTATGGCATGGGGATATGTTTGCGTGCATAGGATATTACATATTGGTAAAAATAGTGAGAATTATACATTTATAATGAACCACTAATGGTAAATATTGCATTGGTGTTGGCATTAGTGGAAAAACCAATGACAACATGAACATGGCTGAATATGTTGTTGATGCTGATGAATGTGACCAGCAACCCTATGGAGAAAGGGATAAGCCGACAAATCCAGGATCAAAAGTTGGTGAGCGAATTCTGCAATCTCCTGCAAGAGACCAACTAAAATGGTAATGTCAAGGGTGTAAGTAGGATCCATGCAGGTAATGGTTTAATTATGACAATTGCATGGAGTGGTAAGGGCAAGAGGTCTCATACCAGGTGGATATTTAAATTTTAGACTACATTCATATAGAAATATGTTGATATGAACTTAATAACCAGAACAAGTGAGGACTGGTGGTCTTGATTATAGTAATGCATCCTATATGAGGTAGTCATGGTTAGGCCATAGTATGATTGAATGCATAGTATTCCTGAATATGAGGTAGCATTGAATGGATATGCATTAAGAGATTTTATAAATCTTGTAGTTATGCATTGAATGAATGCTTATGAAAAGTTTGAGTAAATGTTGTAAATATGCATACATAAGTATGGGTGCAAATGTTGTGATCCATTCAATGAATGCATCGAGATAGTGCTTGTGTTATTATGACTAACCAATGGCTGAAATGGTGAATTGATGATAACTCTAGAATCCTTTCAAGAGCTGTTATGAATGCCGAATGGTAAGTGCATGAAGAGGGTAGTCATGATCGATTGGCTGCCGGAAATACTCTATGGAAGGGCAAGGTGGTACAAATAATACGCCTATGAAGTAAGGAGTATCTGAACATTTCCTTTAATTTGCATAAATGATGTGACTATACCTTGCAATTTTAATATGATAATGATTCATGTGAAGTAAATGAGTTTTGGTAATATTGATGCGATTAACAGCTGGAAGTATTTGAATTCTATAATTCTGAAAATGCTTCAGTGATTGTTGCAACAATGAAAAAGTTATATGCATCAAGACTTACCAATTGTTTAGCTGATTGAAGTTCAGGTTTCAGGTAGATTGTTTGGGGCATGGCAATGCGGGAAATACCATGACAAAGGCCGAAATCTACCATGTGAAAGAGCCAAACCTCATGAGACGAGTCTCATGGTTGTAAAAATAGTTTGTATGCAGAATGGGTTATCAATTTGGACTTATAAATTTCAGATTTGAGAAATTGTTGACAACTACAAATCACTATTGGCTTGCATAGAATTGTGTCAAGAGGACGTGTTGTAAGTGGATGAATGAGGATCACCTCATTGTTGAGCAAATCAATTTCTGTAGTAAACAGAGTTGCAAATTCATATCGAATTTAATTACTAATGCCATTGCTTGGTTATGGAACAATCAAATTTGGATTGTATTAGAAGATAATGATTGACTGTTTGGCTACTTGATGAATGTGCCAGGGGTACACATTGCAGGAATACCATGTGTGATGGCCTACAGGAGCCAAACTTCATGGGGGAGTTTCCCCTATCTTGGAAATGGGTTCCGAGTGAAACTCCATTGGACATTTTGGAAATGTCCCATCTGCACTACATGTGTGGTAAGCAACATGAGTGAGATGGTATAGATTATGTCGGCAAGACATCTGTGGGATATGGAATGTAAAAAGGAGTTGGGATGGCAAACCGAGGGACTATCAACTTAGAGAAGGGAGCCTCCATTCCTCCTGAACGAAGGAATACTGCAACAGCAAATGGATAAGTGTTTTGTGACCCTAGCTAAAAATATGCATGTCAAATTGTTAGATTCAATATGCAGAGCATGTTTTGATTTTATTTCCATTATGACAAATTGCTCAAGTATGAATAGGCCCTACATGGCTCACATCGGAAAGGGGTGCACACTTTCCCGATGTCAAGTCATGAAAGGGTTTTCAATATTGACTACACCCTAGGGAGTGGATGCACTCCTGGCGTTTCAATACTTGATAGTGAATGATATGAAATATGATTACAATTTTAGAGCAATAACGCTGATGAGTTTGCTTATATTGCTTGTGTTGACAGGCTAAACAGATGCAGTTTGGTGTTGCACACTAAAGAGAAAAGGCAAACGGTTGTTGTGAGGGGTTGCGGAGTAAGGTTTATTGTTGATATAAGTGTATGCATTATTGTTGATATAAGTGTATTGTTGATATAGGTGTATGTATTATTGTTGATATAAGTGTATGTTGGTATAAGTGTATTGTTGGTATAACTGTATGTTGGGCTGTTATATGCCTGGGGATCCATAGTAGATCCTGGACTTGGAAATGGTCGTGGTAAAGTTCCAAGCCCAGTCGGCGTGAAGGTGTACTGGATGGACATTAATTATTTGATGTTGTGGAGCAACCTGCGTGCTGACCTAACATCCAAGTCCATAGGCAATCCCAAAGCTTGCAGAGCGAAGTAGGACCCTGTGGACCAAAGAGGAAATGCACAATACAGATAAGTATTGGATTTTCTTGCAGCTTCTTACTTATGAATATACATGTGTATATGATTTGGTTATGATATTCTAAGCTCTTGTTTAAGAGATAAAAACCGATGAGAATAAACTAAACATGTGAATCTATTCAATGTTTGAATATAGGTATCGCTGGGAGCGAGGACTATGAGGGCATCCTAGGGGTGCATGTGGACATGGGACTGTCCTTAAGAGCTCAAAATGAACAGTAATGAAAAAAGGCGCTAGTGAGACTGCGAAGGTCCTAGCAGCCGAGAATTGTAGACAAACCATGTGGAGCGACTCCATGGTTGAGAGGTCTGGAATAGACCGGAGACACTAAGTGTCATGGCCAAGAAGGGTTGGTCCAGCATTCACGGTGAAGTGAAAGAGGCTAAGAGCATGAAAGCCACAATGGTGGTGTGGGTTCCAGAATGGAACAAGACAAAGAGGGGAAAAGCTCTTGCTGCACTCTCTTTCCTTTTTTTTATATACTTATGCATTATGAAAATAGAAGATTGTTGAATGCATGTATGGCTGAAAATAGAATGTGTTTATTTGCTTAAAATAAATTGTGAATGTTGGAATAGTTAATTCCCTGCCCAAGAATGGACATGAATGAGCTCATGTGCCTGTTGGGAAGGCATGAAAAGTATGAAAGTCTCCTTGATAAGACTTGGACTGCCATGCCACTTGGGCAAATAATTGACAGATTTTAATGCCTATATTATGATTGGTCTAATAGAATTACAATGATGCATTTCACAGGTGAGAAAAGTGAAATCCAATCGTGCACATTGATTATGGCAGCAGACCAAAAGCTATTGGACTTGGCTGGAAGTCTCCTTCAAACAATTGCCAAAACCCAAGAAAATCTTGGAGAGATGCTCAAGATACAAAAAAGCGCAGGATGAGATGAACCACCATATTTTGCAAGACTCTATTTGTTTGCAAAAGGAGGTAAAAAGCCTTCTGGGAGCAATCCGTAAGGGGAAGGAAAGTGGATCAATGATGGGGCATTCGTCCAATCGGTCCGTTATGAAACATTCCAGGCATGAAGACTCAAAGGAAATTGAGCGGGTAAAGATGAAGCAGTTAGCGAAATGTTGGAAATGCGGAGGACATCATTACCGCCGAAACTGCCCAACAAGAGTTTCGCAGACACAAAGTTCCTAGACTTGGGGATGAGCTGAAAGCTGAGGACCAGCAGGAGAAACTCGTGGAAGCCAAGGGGCTTGGTCCTGAAAGTTCAAAGTAAATAATTGAACGTGGGACAGATCTGCAAAATTTTGAAATTTTGGATGTGTAAATTGTATATGTATTCCTAAGTATTGGAACACTGAGGACGGTATTATTCCAAGGAGGGGGGGATTGGAATACCCCGATTTTGACCCCATTTGCATTAAAAGGTACATGATGTCTATATTGTAATTAATCGTGGTGTGGAGCTAAAGGCAAAAGCCCCACCATCGATTTGGTTGTGTTATGTTTCGGCGATTGGGATCGTTGTCAATGGTATATCGTGCTATCCGGCACATTATAGTTTTGGCATCATGTAAATATGCACATTAATTAAAATGAACCTACAACCAGCTATGACGGTGCAACGATAATGAAAAGGGCATGATTTTCCTAACGATAAGGGGGGGGATTATTGAACCTTGAACCAATGGGGAAAAAGCCATGTGTCCAACACCCATTTAAAACTTCTGTTGTTAGTTGGGGGCAGTTATTGCTGGGTAGTGGTGAGTGGCAGGACTGTCAGTCCTTGCCCACACGCCCACTCCACCAGCAGACTCTCCATCTCCACATGGGCAGGGAAGCAACCTATTCCATTCTCTCTCCACGACTGCTTTGGGGGCATTCTCCCATTCTTCCATCGTTGTCCATCCTCACACAGGGGATCGTTCTATTTTTCCTCACGCATCGATTGGAGTTGTTTTCCTCACACATAGGTTGGGGATTCTTCATCGTTTCCTCACGCAGAGGGCTAGGGGGAGTTGTTTCATGTCACCCACGATTTCCTGTGAAGGAGCCATTTTCACGATTTGGGGGTTGTTGTTATTCTCCCCATGAGGTGCGGTCTGTTGTAGGTTCATTCACACTGTGGTTGATGTTGGTTTCATCCACGAATGTGGTTGATGTTGGTTTCATCCACGACTTGGTTGCTATGGGATCCATTACGTTTTGGGGGTTGCTGCTGAGTTGTTTTGGCCATGCTAGGGCCAAGAACAACTCTGAATCACGTGTTTAGCCTGAGCTGCGTTCATCATTTGGTAGCCATCCCGTTTCCACAGAACCGTGAACTGTTTGGTTTTGCTGCATGTATGCAATGGTTGGTCTTCGGACTGTGTTGGAGTGGGAATGAAGGCTTGGGTTGCTTGATAAACCTGGTGTGTTTGGGAACCACACAGGCAGAGCTAGAGGGTTGGATTTCTTCTCCACAACCCCTGAATAGCACTAGAAGGGAGGTCAGGGCCTGAGGGACTATGTAGCAGAGAAGGGACTGATTTCCTGGTGTTGGGTGTGTATGGGTGTCCTAGAAGTTAGGCTAGTTCTGGTGTAGAAGTCCTTAGCTCTTCAATGAGCTCACCAGTTTAGCATTCAGCTTTTCCCAGCTCCTTGACGGCCTGATAAACCCTACTGTGTGGCTTAGCTGATTTGTGAATCATTGGCTATGTGTAATCCTGCTTAGTCCCTTATTCCTTGGGGAATCATGCCCAGCTCGGGGGTGGCAGTGTTGCTGAGAGATTGATGAGCACACTGGCCTATGGTTGGGTGGAACGTTGCAGCGACATAGCTAGTTGTGGGACGAGTTCTTGATAAGATAAGTATTCTTGACTATCTCGTTTCTGCAATCATATTTGATGTTTAATGAATTATGGTGAACATGTTGAATGCTGGAATGTATGATTTTGCTTCCACTGTATGTTAAACCATTATGCATCTCTGCATGTTTTTACTTCCAAGCATTTTATTTCAGTTTTTATATGTATGTACATGTTCATTGGGCTAGTTGCCCGGATGGTTAGTGTATGGTAACGTCCTCTTCGCCGGTCGGAGGGTCAAGGACGTTACAAAGAGGCAAGTGAACATTGCTCTCCCTCTCTTTTAGATATCACTAATACAAGGGTTCTTTGAACTTTCTCAAGTTTTATCTATTTTTCTTGTGTTTTCTGTTCAGCACTAGTATTTTAACGCATTCTATTATTTTTCTCTATAATTAAGGGCTTACGTACATTACACCTTTGCACTTTTGATTGTCTATGAGTGAATTTTGTAAACTAATTTGTGTAACAATCAGTAGTCTAAGGTTGATTGGTCAAGAAAGTTACTACCGTAGTAGATGTCATTGATTCTATGTAATGAATGTGCAAACTAATGAGGTAGGGTTGTGTCAGTTCAAGGACACAAAACCCTTGGAAATATATTTACAAGAATAAATAGACCAAAATCCATTTTTTCGAGCATGAAATCCAAGTAATAGGTTCTTGTGGGTGACAAATTCATCCATCAATGATCTAAATAAATGACAAAATCAGGAATTCACCCATAAGATTGTCCTTATGCATGCATTTATCTCTAATCAATGTGCATGAAATATATTTAAATGATGAATGAAACCCTAAGGCTTGTGAAACTAAGATATGGTGCTGAGTTTGTATAGTGAGGACAGGTGCTTCTATGTTGGCTTGTGTCTAGCACATGGAAGTTGTCCTAATGTTATGACTCTCTAGACATAACTTTATTTTATAATGTCTTTTTATTGAACCCATAGTATTGGAGGGCCCATGGTATTGAACCCATGGTATTAGAAGGCCCATGGTATTTGCATATTGTAAATGATATAAAAGGAGGTCTATGGAGGGTCATTAGACACATCAAGTGATCTAACTTAAGAAAATGATTTTCTCAAGGGATTTGGAGAAAGGGATTTTCTCAAGCTATAAGAGTGAGTCATTGACTAAGGAGGTGTGAGATTCTGAAGTGGATTGAGTCATATATCCAGCTGCTGTAATTTCTGAAGCATTCTCTGTGAGTCAAAGTAATAAAGACAAACTCTGTTGCTGATATTCCCCATTAGGGTTTCCAGGGTAAATACTTGTGCAAATTGTGTGGATGTTTTTCTAATGTTCTGTTGTGCATTCTCACTTTTATTTTCCAGTGTATTGCTGTAGCTAAATCAGATGTGTAATGTTGCTGCATTAAAATTCTGGAAATATAATTCAGTTGAAATAGTAATCAGATCTGGAATTTAATAAAAACTAACATATGGCATCAATATACTAGCGTTGATTCCCTCGCCTGAAATAGTCACTTATTGCGACTTGTCCCTATGTCCAGTAGGATAGAAGTACATAGGTATCCTATCCTACCCAATAGACTATGTGATCCAATGTGTTCTATCTCAAAACCTTTGTTGTAGTAGAAACCATGGTTTTTGCTTAAGACCAACAGAAACCAAGTGGACTCCAAATCTTATAAAAGAATAAGCAATGTTATCAGCACCAGAATCAGAACCGGAACCAGTCAAGGGTCAGACCAGGTCCAGACTGAAAACTGGGTTGAAGAACCAAGTGATGGGGGCTAGATGAGGGTTGATGCAGATCAAAGGTGGCCCGAAGAGGCCAGTTTGGCAAGCTCTGTCCCAAACTGTCCAGTTCAATAATTGAACTGATCAGTTCATCAACCACTCCAAATCCCACAAAAGCTGAAACCAGTTTGGACCAGTGGGTTTCGATAACATTGAGAGTAAGTTATCACTAATGATAAATATGATAAGCTGATGGAACCGTTGGTAATCAAATTGTTCCCATCAACATAAAAATCATAAATATATTTAGGGCACTCTTCCTGGTACACATTAATTTAGTCTCTGATGGTAGGGGAATCTGAATACATAACACGCATACATCTGGATTACAGTTTGACCTATGCAAATTTATGTGGGTGGGTATACACATTTTACCCAAGAATCTATTAAGGCAACCAAATCAATGTATGCATGTGTATTTGTTTGTGTGTTTCGGTGTGTGTGTGTGTGTGTGTGAGAGAGAGAGAGAGAGAGAACTTTTACATGTATTCCAGGGATGCAATCATTTGGGAAGGAAGTGTCCCTGATAAGCTGTTATTTCCAAGGAATCTGCAATCATTGCAATATAAGTTATGTTTCAGGTGATTTCACTGCCATATAATAGGTTAATAAAATTTTCACAAAAAAAGTACTGCAGTTGACATAAGTGTGAGCATGTATTTGACGGAATAAATATAGTTTTATCCAACAATCCACTTACAAGAATGTCAGAGAGCTCAAATTTTGGAGTATATCTGGAAATGCTCCTGTAATATTATTAAAGCTCAAGTCCCTAACACAGTAATATGTTCACGTAAGTAGGCTGTATGCATGCAAGATCAAGACTGTTGATACAAGTAGTCAGATTAAGGACTCTATGTTATAAACTAGATGAATCATATTTATCAAAATTCAAATTTCTGGCAACATATGCTCCTGATAAGAATGCTGTCACTACTTGCTCTGAGAGCACCACACACTCAATTCATGTAAACAGTAATGCTATTCCTATTAAGTGAAAGAAAACAAAATACTGACATTGCAAAATGAAAAGGTTTAAAAGGGATGTGTAGAAAACAACAAGCGGTAGTACATTCCTCTAATATGCAATGTCATATAGTTTCCTCTTGCAAAACACAACCTGCATCATATTGTAAAGCAAAAGAATGATGCTTAAGAAGATACAATATCAGTACTCAATGTCAAGTGAGAAGCATGTTCAAGCTAGGTTTAGTCCAGAAAATCAGAGTCCAAATAATGCATGTCGTTACCCCTCATTTAGCATGAGGATTGTTCTAGGTGAAACCCTGCCCAAACAAGTTGCATTTGGAGAATGTTGGCTTTTAGACCAATAATGTTGCATCTTCATTTCAATTTTGGGGGATTGTTATGGTGCTTATTTGTGTATTGGATACTATGGTTGAGGCCTAAGTCACCTGGTCGAGTTCGTGTTTGAATTCGGCAACCTTGAAATTCGGCAAAAAATCGCACTTGAAATTTTGGCACTAAAAATCGGCATAAAATTCGGCATTAAGTTCGAATGACTAAAAATATGGAAATTAACAAATATATGAAGATTTTCAATAAAATTCATTATGCTCATTAAAATTTAAACTATGAACATTAAACACATCAACTGATAGTGATAGAAATCATAAAAATAATGAAGTTATGAACACATCAACATTGAATGAACTATGAACATGATAGTCATTGAATCACATAAATAAATATATGGCATCAGAAATGATTAAACATATATTTTGAAAACATTAGAGTCTATATCTTAATTGAAATTTAAAAACATGTTCATAAAGTGATAAAACGTAATATTAAAATTTCATCATTATTTATGCTAGCAATTGTTTAGAAAAATAGCATCCCAAAAAGAAACTAGAAGTCTAAAGACTAGAACGAGAACACAAGTTTTATTCTTGTTGTTCTCATGGCCTACTCGTTGCATCAAAAAGCTCTAAATCATCAAGAGCACTCAGGGGAGTGAAATCACTAGAATCACGATCACCATTGAATTCATCACTCTCATTGTCGAAATCATCTTGATCTCTTAGTGCATCTGGAACAGTCTCCATCCATGGAGTAGAAGAATTTGTCTCATCTTTAGCCATGTTGCTTAAAGCCAATTGCAAGTTACTGTGAACATAAACAAGATCTCCTAATTTTCCCGATAACAACCTATTTCTTCTCTTGGAATGGATATGACTAAAAGCACTCCAATTCCTTTCACGAGCTGATGCACTTGATGTCTATCTCAGATACGAATTGCAATTTTTTGCAATTCTAGGGCTCCTGATGCATAAAACTCCCACCACACTACTGAAGCAGCTAAAGCCTTATCTCTCTTTGCTGCTGTGAAAATAAGCCTTCTTGTAACATGTATGCTCTAATCTAGGATCTAATCAAAGTTGCAGTAGACTCATCTGGATGCATCCTGTCAATAGCCTCATAAAGTCCACTCATGACCTCTTCATCTTGATGTCTTTGTATCCCAAACAATGTAGAGTCCAAATAACATGCCGTTGCATGTAATGGGCTATGCATCATCTTCCATCTCTGATCAACCACCTCCCATATCTCTTTATATTCAGCTTCTACATTATCAAAAGCACTTGCAATCTATTCCTTGCAATGATCCATGGCCTCATAAATAAAACCCATAGAGGGATTATCACCATCAACCATGCGAAGTACCTCAACAATTGGATCACACATTTTTAGAACTTTCTGAGCATTTTCCCAAAAGCTATTGTTGCTTAGCAATATTTGTTCAACATGCTTTCCCTTCGACTCTTTTGAAAGGTCAAATCTCTCCCACTCAACAGTGCAAAAGATACTTCTTATGCTTGTTTTTTCCTCGACAAATCTTTTCAGAGTGATGTAAAAAGTGGCAAACCTTATATCACAAGGCCTCAACAACTCTCTAGATGCACTTTTCATGTACAAGCTCAAAGTGAGACGATGGTTAACGACAAAGTTTGCAGTAGTTTTTGCTCTTCGAATTGTATCATTTACCCATGGAAATTTTCCTAAATCATGCAGCAATAAATCCAAGCAATGAATGAGTTGCACATGGGATCCAGTAAATAGTTCTATACTTCTCCATAATCAACTTTCCTGCAACAACACAATTTGAGGCATTGTCAGTGACAACTTGGACTACGTTCTTCTCCCCGATTTCTTGAATCGCCTCATCCAAAATGCTGAAAATGTATTATGATGTTTTCACCTCATTCATTGCATCAACAGCCTTCAAAAAATATACCCCTTGAGGACAATAAACAAAAACATTAATCAATGGTCAATGGCGTGAATCGGACCAACCAACGCTCAAAATCGTGCAACCTGTAATCTCCCAAGATTTTTTAATTTCAACCAACCTATTTGTCACTCTTTCCTTTGATCTTTTTACGAGAGTGGTCCTTAAGGCTTCGAATCCAGGAGCAACACACCCCTTGCCAAAATCAACAATCTTTTTAATTGCAATTTTAAAATATGGACTTCTTGCCACATTAAAAGGAATGGCGCATGCATAAAACATTTCAGCAAGAGAATCATCCACTTTTTGTTTGTCTACAGGTTTCCAAAATGTATTTAAGGTCGTTGTTCTGCTTCAACCTATTGTATTTGTTGCTGGGGTGGAACTTGAGCCACCAAATTTTGAGGTGTGAAGCAATTTCAGGTGAAGAAGACACATCAATCTCCCTCTGAATTCTTTGCCTTTTTACTTCCTTTTTCCCTCTTTCTGCTTTTGATTTGTCATAATCTTGTTGCACTACAACTTTCTGTTCATCTGATATTCCTTTACATCCTTCCACACCACCTCCACTGCCATTACTAACACCAAGAAGGTGGTCCACTACTCGAGTTAAAGAACCACAAAACTTGTGCCCACATAGCATACAGGCAACATATAACCCTTCCTTCTTAACATATTTCCATGCCTCTACAGAAGATTTATGGGGTGCCATTTGAACAAGGTTTCTGCAGAACGAGTGGCCAAACATGTATTCATGGACTCGAGTCTTAAGTGATGGCCCGATGGGAGCCTGGGAGGCTCTGCACAGTAGCACGCAGACTACACTCTACCATCGGAGCTCTGCACGACGCAAACTACACTCTGCACAGTAGCACAACGCTCCCACAAAACCTTTCGGTTGTGCTTGTAGGATGTCGCAGTTTGAGTTCACGCGTGGAGGAATGCAGCGGAGGTAAGGTTTTGGTCAACGAGTTTCGGGTTATCTTTACCCGCCCAATATGAACACCAATGAATTTTTCCCGGTTTTTAAATAAATTCGTCGAATTTATGGCGAATTTATTCATCTTCGAAATTGCCAAACGAAAACAATCGAAATCACGTTTCTAAACAGCGAATATGAACAATTAAAATCGGCAGTGACAAAATAACGGTGATTTTCAAACTTGAAGTCGAAAAATCATCAAACACAGTGACTTAGCTTGAGGCATCACAATGTGCATGGCTCTTTGGAGGTCTCATACACATAGATCATGTTATCTACTAAGTTGCACTTAGGGGATTTCCAATGAGCCGTCAGAGTATTGAACAAGTCAATTGTTCATTGTCAGTGCTCAAAAGTTCTGTGGTTACATCAGGACCAGTTCATTTTTTTTAATAAAAAGCATGTCCATACCCCTTGGGAACGTTGTAATAAATGTTCTAACACAGCAAACTTTTTGTAAAGGACTTGGCTTCCTAGAACTTGGCCACCGATCTGATCATTCCAAGGTGTTTTTTCCCTTGTCAATTATGCAATGTTGAATAAGCAATGTATAATTTTAGAGTTTTTCACTGCTCCTCCAAAGCTGGGAATTTTCGTCTTGGTGGTTAAACTCAGGAGGGTATTAAAGTTCATGTGTCGATGTATATAAGCGTGTTAGACATGGTTTTGAGTCATTACGGACATCTACTAAGTCCTCCTTATGTTTTTTTAATTCCCAAAAAAATATTGTTTACCCCAATTTTAGGCCATTTTTTAATGGTTTAAATGGAAAAATTTTAAATGTAATAAAAGTGTGATCCAGAGTCCGTTTTTTGCATTGATGGGCTCATTTTCAAACTCAGAGCACCTAATTTACTCTAGGACCCACTTTTCCCATGCTCCAGGTGACTCTTTTGTCCCGTATGGCATTATTTCTCTATCAGTGTGACAAAGTGGCCAAAAAAGGCTAAATTTCGACAAATTGCACTAAAGTCAAAAATAAAAAATCAATTCATGAGTCAAAATCGTGACTTGGAAAGGGTGGTGATTGTTTTATATGGTGGATGACATCATACTTTGGCTATAATATCATTGTTTATTAGTATAAAATAAAGCTAGCAAATCACATCAAATAAGGGGATGCGCTCCCTCATAAACTCACGTGCGAGTAGTTTGTGAGGTGTACGACTTGGTAATATGGCATCACATTTGTGGGTTGTTGAAGATTGAAGTGTGTGCGCATCTCTCTTATGAGAGGCGGTGCTTCCACATTGAATTCACAATTAAAAACTCGCCCTCACTCAAGCTCACGTCACATGTCATGGTTGCGCTCTCTCATCCTTTGATGGTGAGGGGAATATCAGTAGTCATTTGATTGGGTTGGTGAGTCTCATAAAGGAGAGGTGGTGCACCCTCACTTCAATCAACACCAAACACTCCACATCATCTCAAGTTAACTCATGTCTACTTCAGTTGGTCGATGCACCCCTAGGGGTTTGTAAAATCTATTTAAGTTCTTTTGCCTCATTCCAGACGAAAACAAAGAAACTCTGCTCATGTAACTTGTAATTGCTTATATTTGTATGAATAAAGTTGAGACTTTGGATGTCAGAATGATGGTGCAAGAGCTCTCATTGTTGTGAATGTTTGATGAATTAACCGAGGTGACATCTGCTTAGTTCTTTTTCCTTTTATGCAAGTATTGATTATCTAGCTGAGAAGATTATATGGTAATCCATAGAATAGACATTTGAAGGTTCAATTTGTTTATTTATGAGTAGTTATCTACGATCTAAGAGTTGTATGTTGTAGTTGGTTATACTTATGCGCTTTTGATTTTATTTAATCTACCATACTAGATCTAATCACTTGTTTGAAGGGTTCTTTTGTTGTGCAAATCTCCAAGCGTGGAGTAAGATTGGAGCTCGGTTGCATCTTGTCCTCTTCACGACATATTTTGGATCTAACGTTTCTTGTTTTTCAAGCATCCTCCTCCTCGATCTTGTTCAAGCTTGGGTTTGAGTTCCTTCTCTTTCCTTCTTCAAAACTACAAATCTCTTTCTTTCCAGTTACTTTCATTTAACAAGTAAACAGTATGTTAAAGTTCATCACTTTTATTTACTTGTTTGATTAGATCTAAAAAGAGCTTTTGTTTCATAATCATAAGTTTCGATCTAGTAGTACTCAAAGTAGCAAAATCTTTCTATCTTTCGGCAAGTACTAGGTTGTATTTTTTTATTGTACTTTAATGCTACGTTGCAGGAAACGTGGGCCCCCCTGTCGTCCCCAGCTCATTTTCGTACGAAAACGAGGAAACGCGTACTGTACGGCTAGGAAACTCGTTTCTAGTTGCGTGGAAACGTTTCCCGGTACGGAAACTCTTTTCCAATTCAATTTTGACTTTTCTGTCACATTTCCGTTTTTTTGCATGAAAAAATCATTTTTTTAATTGTTTTTTTTTAGTAATTAGGTAATTTCTTAGGGTTTATTGTTCTAGAATGTTTTAAATAATTATAAATATGCATAAACCATTGTCATTCATCATTCGTGTATCCATTAGTCTTTGGGCTTTAGCTCATGTTTGCTTTTATATGTTCATTGTTCATGTTGATTTACTTGTACCCTCGTATATAAAGGCTGATTTTGGATATATGTATTAGCAGCTTAACCTCATTTATGAAGGCTTTTTTTTGGCTATTTCCACTTGCATTATGGAATCACTTATGAAATTACGAGTAAAACTGTTTAAAGGTAAAACTTAAATGTGATGTTGAATTTAATCTGTAAATAATTATAATATATATATATATATATATATAGTGCGTTTCCTCGTTTCCTAAATTTTGGGGGATCACGTTTCCAAGGCATCCCCGTTTCAGAAACTCGTCCCCGTTTCCCCGTTTCATGCAACTTAGCTTTAATGACTAACCCACTAATTTGGCATCTTAAGCTTGCTGGTTTTTTGCACGTCTATGGAAAAAGAGAGAGAGATGTTGCCGAATTTTTTAATACTAAGCCATCCAGAGCACCCATACTCAATCCTACCTCCCCCTCTTCATTCCTATTATTCTCAGCAACAGTTTTAAGCCCTTTTGACACATTATCAAGGGTCAAAAAGTGTCTTACTTTTCAAGAAGTATGATTGTAACAAATAATAAAAGAGTAAGTGGGATAAGGGCTCCCACACCCCTCTTCCCCCATTTGGGGGAACTCTGTATCGTCCTTTGATGTGATTGGCTTTTAATTTCCTTCTTTCAGTTAAAAGTTTTAGATTAGTTTTCCTTTTGTTATCTAATTAGATTTTATTTCAAAGGTTACATTAAAATCTCCAGCTTTTTTATTTGTAGATCTAACCCAGTCTTGAGTTCCCAAGTAAGGCTTTGTCCTGAAAGAGATCCCTGATTGTAGTTTCCTTATATGCAAAACTGATGTACTAATTAGAATAAATCACAAGCTCACAATCCGTCCTGAAAAGGTTGTATAGGTTAGTACATGTGTTACTTGCTTTCACTAAATCGTATCAAACATTTTCCTATACCGTGTGTGCTCTACCCCTCATGCTTTAGTCTGAGACTCGGGGATATCAAAAGCGGTATTATGCATTCATCAATTCCTCACATCTAATTAATCAAACTCACATTAATAAAATTTACAACCCTCAAAACATTATGGAAATCCAGCGTAACGATCTTAAGAAATAGTGGGAAAATTCTTCAGGGAAAACAGGAACAACTAGAAAGCGACCGTGGGGTCCTGTTAGGATACATCCTTGTTGGTGTAGTGTTGAAAACCCCCCCACGAATCCATCTAGCCCACATTTTCCTATGCAGAGCCACTCTTCTCAGAATCCAGACATATTCCCAGTACCTCACGGTATATTGGGAATCCCCTTTTCCCCTTAACTCACTCATCATTGCTTAAAATTCTAAAATTAACCAAGATACTCTGCACACCATTATTTCCCTTTTCAGCAACATTACTTTCGACTCCATTTTCGGCACTGGTTATATTATGATTGTTTATCATTTGCTTCAAGTCATTATTATCGTGAATGCTATTATCATGCTGGTGAATTATATGTTTTAATATTGCAGTACTTGGTGATTTTATCAAAAATCCTAACAAACACTCTGATCACTCAATCATTAACAAACAAGAGCCTTAGCAACTCTTTCTTAGGGACTACCCCCCTTGGCTCCATTAGGAGTGGCCTAAACGGAGGAGTCGGAAGCAAGTGACAGTACCTGACTAGAGACTTGCCCCCAACAACACACCGAGCAGCTTGAAGATTTTTGTTGCGTTTTTGTAATGTTCTGTTTTTTATAAAAAGGCAATAACTGAGGAGTAATAGCACTAGGAGCAGAAATGTACATCAATTCAGTATTATTAAGTCATCAGTGTGGAAAGAAGGCCATCAAAGTTCATATCCTAAAGCATGAGGAGCATGCAAGCCTTGTTTAGTCAGTGTTAAAGTCAACATCAAATTAGAATTGCATGCATGCAAAAGTGAAGCATAAACCCTAAAAGTGACATGCAAACCCTAAAAGCATATAAAGATCTATTTAAGAAGGGTTATGGGACTAAAGGAGATATCTATTGTTATTGTTGATTGATTTTGGAGTTTCCAGCAGCAGCACAGCGTGCAGCCGCGACAGTTGGGGTTGGAGATAGTGTCTTCAACTAGCGAAGGTTCGGCAGTGAGATATCTGCCCTAATCTCTTATTGGGATAAATCATCCAGGTTTATCCACTGCATCCATCATATACTACAGTGTTCGGAGATCCAACACATTCCGAAGGTTTATTAACAGATCCACGTTTTGCATCCGGAAGTAGCAGGGAAAACACAGAAGGATTTGCTGGGACCACAAAACCCAGTCTTTCCTCCGCATGTCAGCTTCCTCTTTCTCAGCAGACCTATTCTACGGTATACAATGATTATCAGCCATCAGTTTGCTCACCTGGAACAGCTATCAGCCAAACAGATCAGTTGGGGGCGCAAGCAGCAGAACTGCTAATCAATTCGCTAGGGCACTTAGAGGCAGCGAAACCTCTGCATGTTCCAGGCCATCTCTCTGGCATCAACAGATAGACAAGCTTAGAAATTTTCAGCCTGAACGGACCTCTCCTCCTACAAAAACGTCACCTTCAGTCTAGAGGGTTTTTACGATACTGCGGAGCAGTAACACCGGAGGAAAAGAGCATTATTAGACCACCCATCCAGATCCTTATGCATGCAGCTATCTCTGGAGTATTTATCAGCCAGAGTATCAATGGTAAGTGTTAATTTCTCTCTACAAAATCCTAACCCTAATTCAGCTATATTTTAGGGAATTTTTGCATGGCGAGTTTGCATGCACGGTTATTTTGCAAATTTGTAAGAGGTTGAGTGTGCGAGTCAGCGCTATCATAAAACATTAGAGAATATTAGTATTTGGGATATTACAGTGGTATCAGAGCATGATCCTTGCCAGCTGTGGGAACATAGCAATTGAATAAAAGTGCATGTTGATGCATGCTTGTACATGCAAATGCATGTCAATGATGTTGGTGAGGTGCATGTCAGAACAAAGGTTTTTCTTTGCCAGCTTGTGAGAACATGAAGATAATGAAAAGGATCTTGACTGGAAATTGGCAGAGGTTAGCAGTACTTCAACACTTGCCTCGATATCAGGAGTATCTAGCCTTGGGTGATGAGGTATGTGCAGCATTGTCCTTTCAAAATTATTACACCATCAAGTTCAGGAGCCAACCCAAGGATTTGGATGAGGATCTCCTTAAAGGAAAAGTTGGGAGAGGGAAGAAAGATCAGCATGAAGTACAGGTTGTTGGTGAGCTTCATTTGGAGTTAATAGTACATGATGAGGATGTGCATGAACAGATCGCATTAGAGCCATCCTATGAGTCTAGCGACACAAACACATTCACTAGTCAGATTGTGGACAAGTCGTGTGATCAATTGGAGTTGGTACACTCTTCATCACCTACAGCAGGAGTCCAGACAGTTATGACAGATGAAATACATGAGGTGCAAGGCAATGAGCACAGTAGTCGAGACAGTGAGAAGTCACAAATGGAGGTTAGGGAGAGTTTATACATGCATGAGATAGAGGTTCCAAATGATAGTCACCGAAAGAAGATTGAACGTGTTAAAGAAAGCATTCTAGCAATGAAAGAGAAGACCAAGATACTCCTGGACACCATATTACAGCGAGATGTTGAGCTTACATCTCTTCGAGTTGTATGTACCGAGTCAGCGGTCAGGCTTTCTAGTATTGAAGAGCAGTTAGATTCCCTGATTGGGCAGCAAAAGAAACATACTATTGCATTTCAAAGCAGTCCTCTTCAAGAGTACATAGATAAGGCTTGCAGTAGCTTGAGTCCACATTTGCATAATGGAGGATGGTTTTTACAGGTTGGCCAGGAACGAGAAATTGGGCACCAGTATATGCGCATTCCAGTTGAAATCAGAAGGGCAGAATGTCATCTTGGTAGAATTATTCCTTGTGATGGTGCTTATGGACAAGGTCCTTTTTGGGGATTAAATTGGAGAGAGATTAAGAGTTGGTGTCTAAGTCACCTGACACGGGGACACGGGACACGAAGGACACGGGGATTCGAGGTGTCCGACACGGGTACGGTGACCCCGGAATCAGGACACGTAGGATA